>VWZD01005124.1:76864-208091 GCA_013396695.1 Sakesphorus luctuosus | reverse complement strand
GGGGGGGAGGCTGTCTATTCAGGAGGCCATTGCAAGTTGTTGTAACCTGTTCGTATAAAACAAAAAAAAAATTGTTCTGGAATGGTGCTGATAGAAGCACACAAAACATGTGCTTCCAGTATTAATGCAAGAGCTGTGTGGTTTTCTTCAGACTACCAAGGTTCTTGTCTCCAATTTTGTGCAAGTTTTGACACTTTATTAAAGATCTTTGGAAATTGCAAGAACTGACCAAAAGCAAATAAATAGCATGAAGAATACTGAAGATGAGGAAGAGATAATATGTATCCATGTTATCAAATGAGACCCAAAGCTTGGAACTGCGTAGTCACCTTGCAGCATATATATATATATATATATATATATGCATATATATACACTGTGTCTTGGTTCTGCTTAGGACGTGGTCCTGAAGGCTACCCAACTGCGTTATAAAATAATCAGGCCTAACTTTTCATGGTGGTGTCATGACTCTCACTTTGTGCATTTTCATTCAGGCTGGTCTTGCTATCTGTTGCCTGTGGCTTGCAGTGTTAAGAGCCCTTTCATTTGAGTAAGAAAACATGTGATGAGCATTATAGTTGTCCCTAAATACAATGTTTTCTCAAAACTCTTCAAGCAGTGTCAGTGGCTCTTCAGAGGCCATTTTCAAAGCTTACAGTAGTATGGTTGGGTAATGAGGTAATGATAGTGCCTCAATTATGTGCTGCAAGTGAAGAGGAAGCCTTAAACTGCCATTCATCTTTAGAATTACTGCTGTAATTCTAAAAGTATCTGCCCTCCCTTTCTCTTTAAGCAAAATCATCCCACCCCATTTGTCAAGGTAATGACATCCATGGCCAATCAGGGCCTCTTCTTCCAGTGGTAGCTTTCTTCAGAGGGATGCCATTAACAGCCTCATTATGTTACAACTGAATACAGATAGTTTAATTTATCTCAATTCTATTTTTTAAGCTGTTGCTCACCATGTCTGGCCATTAAACATGAAAGAAGAGCCATCAGCCTTTGTGCTGATACTTCCCAGCAAAGATTTTACATATATATGCACACATACCTAAGTTATATATATATAAATATAAAAATATATAGATATAGTCTTTACCTACAGGGAATATACCTGGAAGAGATATCTGCTTCCTAGTAGGCAAGAAAGAAGGACTGTGAATCCCAGTATGGTAATAAATTGCAGTGGGTTCTGTGGTGTGTCCTGGCAGGGCTGCACTCTCTGCAGCCTTTGGCTTGTGCTCTGGCCAGAGCGAAACATCAGTAAAGCTCTGTGGCAGATGTACTCTGCTTCCCCTCTGTGGGAGGACAGACAAATGTCTGACTGCTCTTCTCCCTGCACAGTCTTACACGGGGAAAGGTTTAAATCAAACCATTTCTCTTTCGTAGAGCTAAGGGGTCTGTAAGGCAGCTATGACGAAACAGTAGGTAATACTAAGTCTTGTTAACTGTAACCATTCAGAAATCATCACTCTAAACATTAGATGAGATAGCTTGTGTGGCATAATCTGCCTTTTGTAGCATCACCTATTTTTAGGCTCCCTTTTTCACTTTCTGAACTATTGTGGACCATCTTGAAATTAATAATAATAATAATAATAATAAATTGCTAACCCTGTGACTCCAGGAGCTGGCAAAGTAAAACTGAAAACCTCTCTTTTCAATTTTGCAGTGATATGCAGAAGTTAGTGACCCTGAGTCCTCACAGTCCATGGTCCCTGTGCAGCTGGTTAAAGGACCATTTTTTATTTCTTACTCTTTGTGCATGTCAAACTGAAACAAGACAGTTTCTCAAAATAAGGCTATGCAGGATTTTGTGGGGTTTATTGTGTGTTTTTTTAACCTCTTGTTAAAAGTGGATTATATAATAGTGGCAAGGCTTAGTTTTTGTGGGTTTTTTACCATTCCTCCCTCTCCCCCATAGCACTTTTTAAAATTGTTGAGTATTCTGAGACCCAGAGATTTAACATCAATGTACCTGTTTGTTCATGAAACCCATGAAATAAAATGGATTCTTGCAGAGAATGGAACTCAATTGTCTAACCCTGTTGACTCAAGACATGAAAGATGAAATAAAAAACAGCAACATAACAGGTAGAAAAACAAAAAGACTTCATTCTAGAAAAAAGGATTAGTGTAAGGAATGTATGAGAAAAATTTTAACAAAATTTTATTTAATTTGGCCTCTTGTCAATTTAAAACACCTACCTGAAGAGTTTTTTCTCAACCACAAAAGTCAGGTGAGAAAAACAAACAAACCGAACCAAATAACCCCAAGACCCCAGACAAACAAAAACCCAAACCAACTAACCAAAAACCCCACAAAAAACCAACCAACCAACCAAAAAAAAAACAATCAAAAAAGAAACCACAAACCCCACCAAACCATAAAAATGTAGGCATGCTGTTTCTCACTTGTTCATAATTTTCCAAATTACAAAATTTTGGGGGGGTCCCTTTTTTTTTATTCTTCCAACCTTCTTTCCTAATTTGAATCAAGCTGTAAGGTCTTTCATAGCCCTGCATGAGGGATATGTCCTGTATTTTAATGATTTTTTTTATTATTCTGTTCTCTCTAATACAGAGACTCTCTCAAGGCAAAAATCACACTTTGATGCCTGTATTTGGCACAGGCACACATAGTGAATAACATAGAAGAATAATCAGGCATATTTTGGCGAACTAGATACCCAGTTTCAAATGACTGTGATTACACTTTTCTTCCCCCTTACTTTTCTCACTAATATGAAAGCAAGTACGTTTCCTTCAGAAAACATATTTTGAGCCTATCAGAGAGAACAATTTAAGGTCATATTTTTCATATGTGCTCAGCATACTGAATGCAGATAGGGTGTTAAGAGATCCACTGTTCTGCGGATTGTTTTTTGTTTGCTTTTTTTTTTTTTTAATGATCCTATGATAGTACTTCTAGGTACAAAATAACTTTGAAAATTTAGCTTCTATGTAAATTCCTCAGGTCTGTGATCAATAGTTCTTAATAATATTTTCTTATTTTTGAGAAAGCACCTTGGTTATGGGATTTGCAGGTGTTCTCCTAATTGGTCCAATTCTGCTCTCATTGATATTGGTGAAAATAATTTGAATTTAAATTGATGTTAACTGATGTGGATGTTTGGTCCTGTTTGTCGTCTTTATCCTTTGTCCATAGGTATATGTTTAACAATAAACTTCACCTGAGCTCGCAGAGGACTAAACTTATGCCTCAGCATAGGTCCAAGCTCTTTGCTCCTTTACTGTAGGTAATCAGGCATATGTGATAGCAAATGACTTACACCTGCCAACAGGTGTACTAATTGTGGCTTTTCCTTAAACTTACAACAAACACCTGGGCTTTAGATGCCTGTATAGAGGTGTTCTATATGCAGTCCTTTAGGATTGGTGAGGAGAAATGTACTCTCTTGGTGCAGACCTGCTCAGCTATAGTAGATGAAGCACTTAATAAGGTAGATATCTATAGTAGGAATAATGAATCATGTACCAGAACTGCCTAAGTCTTTTGATTCATGCAGTGGTCACCAGATGATGAGCTAATATGTAAATGTCTATTATTACAGGCCTCAAAGCTGAGATAAAAGCCACTGCCGGACATAGTTGTCACTGTGGATGGAAAACACAGTGGTCCTTTGGTGTGCAAAACCTCTTCATCTCTATCTAAATTTTACATCCTTACCTTATTTTTGCCCCACTGGTTTCACATGGGAAAAGCAATTCAATATTAATTGCTTCTGCAACCTTTACCTACTGTTCAGATGCTGTGTAGCTGTACACTCCACTATGCTTTTTTCATTGTGAAATAATTTGTCTCTGGAACTGTTTTGGTACCACAGACACAGAAATGGAGCAGTGACTAACTGATTCACTCCCTAAGACATCATCTATTTCATATTGTATCCATCTGTGCTATGATGATACCCTTCTTTATTTGATTATGTTCCTTGAACTCTCTGGATGTTAGATGCTAATTTAGGAAATTCTCTGCTTAGCTTTTTTTATAAGCTCTTCTGTTGTTGGTATCACTATTATTTCCAGAGACAATGAGCAGAAGGAGAGATTTGGTATCTTTACTTGGCTGGTTTTTTTTTTTTCAGAATTTATAAAAAGAATTTTATTTTTAACAGATGAACTTAGGATAAAAGAGACCAGATCCTAGCACATCAGTGCTTTCTGGTACTGCTATGGTAAAATGAATACATAATTCCTTATCACAAGCTAATACATATCTGTGGGATTTTTTTTCTCCACCTGTTCTACATCCTATTTTCTTAAGAGCATGTGCTGAGGATATACCCATAGCAAGGGATAAGTGTAAAGGATCTGTTGCAAATTGCCCAGCTGAGATTGATTGATCTTTCAATGTATGCATTTAACTCTCTTGGTTTAGATTTCAACTTAAACCTCAAATGAATTTCCATAACGATACATGCCAGGACCTACATGCTACATAGCTCCTGAAATTTGATAAATCCAGCATTGGTAATTAATGGATATTTAGTCACTGGTTGACCTTACACCTTTCTAATAAAGTTCTAGGAAACTCATAGGTTAATCTAAGTTAACAAAAAGAACCCTTCTGTAATGTTCCTAATGGATTAAGCTTCCAGTGGTGTCAGGCACTGAAGGTTGCAACCTTCCTGTGTTTGAAGGTGGCTTGTTCTAGAACTCTTTGCACTTCTGAGGTTTGCAGTAATCCTTCTAGGATTGTTTAAACAGGATTTATAGCCCAGCAGTAAACCAAAGAAGCAGTAAAAATTCCCAAATTATTGTGCTAGGCAGTCTTCTAAGCTGTACTGAAAGTGGAATCACTTTCACTTACGAGTCTTGATTTATTGTTTCTGAAAGAAGCCCTGTACTCTGGTAGCATTTTAGTCAACTAATTTTGTTGTGGCAATAACTGTGTTGTACCTAGTTTTCTTCCTCTACATCTCTCAGTACTTGCTGCTATTAGAAGGGAACCTCATTCAGCTCAACAAAGTTAGCAAGATAAAGCAGAAGCAGGAAATCCACCTGTGACCATAGCATTTGGAGGAAGGTGTAAAAGTTCTTTGTAAGCCAGCCAAATGAATTGGATAGTTTTCCACAGATCAGCTGGAATATTGGAATATTTTGAAGTTCAAAATCTTCTTCTGTTTCTATTGGAAATGTGGAGAAGTTATTTCTCATGACTTCATGAAATGTACAAACAGATGGACCAGAAAGGGAGATTCTGATGTGGGAAACAAGATATCTAGCCAGGCAAGGTAATTACACAAGAGTATCAGAACTCTTGTGTTGTTTTTATTTTGTTTTGGTTTTTGGTTTTGTGGGGGTTTTTTTTGTTTTTTGGGGGTTTTTTGTTTGTTTGTTTTTTGTATTTGTTTTTGATTTTGTTTGATTTTTTTTCTCTGTACAGTGAAAGGTTAGGAATGTGGAACTTTCACAGCCTTTGGTCTCTATCTGTTTTACCTCTCCCTGTAAGAGACAAGGTGACCTGAGTGCGGTGTTTTCAGTGCTATATTATGAAACTGGAAAACCTGATGAATAGGCAACTGCAGTTTTTTATAGAATCTTGGCACAGAGAGCCACTAGAACTTTGAAACTCAGCCGAGACCCATACATTGTGTGTAGTGTAAGGAATCAAGAGTCACATTTTCCTTGAGATTACAGGCAATTTTTATGTTTCTGGCTTTCTGTTAAACAAGAATCCTGCAGTTATAAGTTGGTTCAGAAGTGAAAAGAAAAGGTAATTTCTTGTGGGACCCTTGAATCTGGGGAAAATATGCAGATTCAAGCCATTCTGCAAGTGAATATATGATCTCAGTTACCAGCTGCAGAGCCAGGGAGGCAGGGCTTTCCCAAAGTCAGGAAAATAAGAGCTCTCACCTTTTGAGAGGTCTCTGTCTTCACCACCACAGGAGAGAAGTGAAGTGGGGTACGCAAAGAGCCAGGCTTTCACCCCCTTGCTCTTCCTTGGATGCATGAACACAGCCATCATAACCACTGACTCATGGGGAAGGAAAGGCCTGGGGAGATACAGTCACCAATGCAATATGCTGCTGCCTTTTGATTCCAACCTGCCTTGCAATGAATGCCTTGTTCTCTTTGTTGTCTGCAGTTTGTTAGCAGCTGAGCCTTCCTTCCTGCATTGCATCCCAGCAGATGTATTTTTTTCCTGTAACATGTGTTTTCTTTGTATTGTCTTATGCTGCCCTGCCTATACCATGGTAAGAGAAGAGTAAATCCTTTATGAGTGACTACATGACAAGCACAAGAGACACAAGAGACATTGTCTGTTCTATTTTTGTGGCTGAGAAGGGATTTGACTTCTGTACAATGAGTGACAAAAGATTTCATACAGTATTTGGAGTTTCACTATTTGTATCCAGAGATGACTTTGACAAAGACAGTTAAATACTGCATCTGCTTTTATCACCTGGATTCATGTTTGTTTATAATGACCCAGGGGAAAAAACAGTCAGCCTTATTACAATAGTGCTATATGTGATCCTTTTATATTACCTATAAACAAAGACCTTCATTTGAATTGGGGAATTTTGGTAAAAACTCTGGACATTTGCACTGACGTGTCTTTATGCTTTTGGGGGGGGGGGTTGTTTTGAGAAATGAAGGAGTGCAGTGGAGACAGTTTAGTTTTAGAATTATGTCTATATGAAAGATCTTTAGTCAGTAATACCTTTTTTGAAAACTACTTAATGTGAAGAGTCAAACATAATTCACAGCCATGACCATTTAAAAGAGGGAACATTCCTAGGATAGAACAGTCCTTCTCAGTGCATTGCACTTTCCCATTAGCAACAGTATCGGAAAGGTGCCTACTAAAATTATTCATATCTTTGCTTACCATGAACAAAGCACTGTTTTGAGAAATTTCATACTGGAGGTCTAGAATACAAATAATTCCACCTGTTTCTGTTTTGAAGAAGTCAATTTATTCTTTTCTAATTTGGTAATGATGCATTGGTTTTTTTAGCTTGGTAAATCATACAACAGATTTTGTTTCACAAAGGAACAAGGAAAGGAGTACAGGCTGAGAAGACAAATAAGATGTCCTAACTCTCCTGTTAAACCTCATTCAAGTAAACTTAAACTTTCAATTATGATTCAATGATAGTTGAACAAGTGTTTCCTCTCCCCAAGTCCCAGCAGGTATCCTACTTGCTGACAGCAATTCCTGAGTCTCACTAGAGGAGATAATTTGAGCTAAATCATACATTGTCCCCTTCATCTCACCTTCAGGAGAGGAGGTGATAAGTGTTTTCTGAGGTGTTTCTGATATATGTGTTTCCCTGAGGTTGTGAACATTGATTACAGAAGTGAGTCAGAGTCCGTGAAAAGGAGTTTTCTGCTAGATAAACCTCTACAGTGTGATTTCACTGCAGGTCAAAGAGTGACTTCTGTCAGAAAGGAGGAACCGTATTAAATTCCAAGGAGGCCCTGAGAGTTGAGAGCCAGAGCAAAAGGCAGCAGTACTATTAGTGGGCTACATACCATTTTACCCTGCAGAGCAATTTTCTGGTTTCAGACATTTTCCTCTTGCTTCCATGAGGAAAGGTGGGATAACCAGACTTGGATGTTCAATTGTAATATTGCAACTTCACCTTCAAAGCCTTGTTCCTTCTGGTGTAGACCAGGAACCTGGACTCCCATTTCCCATCTTCAGGGAAGTTGCTGTAATCTCCTGACTGCTCTGAAGTTTGCTTATGGTTGCTTTTGCTGCACATGCACCATTGAAAATGGGCAGATGTCCAGGCCAGTAAGAGCAAGTGAGTGAGCATGACCAGCAGATAGGGCATCTGAGATGCAAGAGATGCTTTTCTTGTAATACATCTGAGTCAAGAAGAACAGAGACCATGTCTTCTGTCATGGGTAAATGACACTCTGAACTAGCAGGTGACTAATGGGCTCTGGTTTTCTTCCCTCTCTGTGGATTTCAACAGACTAAGTGTAGAGATTTGCCGCTCTGTTTTATGACTAGCCTCTTCCAAAACAAACAAACAGCCTTTCCAGCTATTGAGGGGAAATTTGTCTCATCTGGTTGGCATGAAACTGGCTGAAAATGTGAAAAGTTAGAGAAAGTCTCAGTGCCTTCCATTTGAATTCATACCTGCCCCTTTAAAAACTGGCATGTTTGCAGAGAGATTTTACAAAAACCAAAAATTATGAAGAAAAAACTCATATTTAATGGAATATTCAAGGCTACCTTCCTTTTTTTTTTCTTTCTTCTTTTTGTTGAAATCCCTTCACCCCAAAAAATTATTTAAGCTTGAAAAATCTCATTCCAAGTTAGAAATACTTTGGGACACAAAATTAACGAGCAGGAACCTATTATCTCCACATCTGTAGCTGTGTAATCACACTGCAGATGATTGATTGCCACTTTCATGTCTCTATAGGAAGACTCAATCTTCTATAACTAAAACCAGAACTAATGCTATCAGAAGTTCTGTATTTGACAAATCTGGAGTCTAATGTTCTCTTGCAGAACACTGTAGACAAGATTTGAAATGATTTCTCCTTAGGACCCATAACCGCATCAATGTTGCTTTCTGTTGCATTGCAATACTGTTTGGAACAAACAAAAATTTTTGTGGCATAAACTTTTGTTTACTTTGAACAGTGAGAATTCATTTTGAAACCACCTTCTTGGTTTCTATTTCTTTAATATTAAAAACTTTTCCCAGTCTTCGCTCAGTTTGTTTAGGTAACTGGTAAGACACTATGAAATTTCTTGGCTCACATGTCCTGTCCAATAAGGATGAGATTTTTTTTTTTCCCAAGTCCTTCAAAACACACAATTTAGTTTAATTAGCCAGAAGGTGTATGTTTATTTATGGAAATGAAGGTGTCAGTTGGCGGTAATAATTTTTTACTCCCTGTATCATCTCTAGGTAGAGAGGGGGAAAGAAGAAGAAAAAGTTTCCTTGTTCTGTCTTGGGAGACCATTTTGCTACTAAGAAAAGCAAATGCTGCATAAACTTCTAAGAACTAGGGGGTTATTGTTATTTGGCAGGTGGATGTGCTTGTTTTTAATGGTCTTGCTCTGCCTTAATTATCTGCATCGTGTCACTTCTGGCTGAGCACAAATGATACATTGGCACATTTCAATGCAGACTACCTGTCGGTAGGAATATGCTTACAAACAATAAGATTACAGCTGGAGTTAGCATATTTTTATTACTTGACTGAAGCCTGGTATTGCTTTTTGGGCCATGTGAACTTAATAGTTTCTACAGTAAGTATCTTAGCAAGACAGGAACTCCCTGCTCCAAGTGTCCTCCTAGGGACATGCCATGTGAGGCCATATGATGGTTGAGTGTCAGCCATATTGGCATTAATGGGTCCCTCCTACCTGTCACTGCCACCTGCTTAGCCAGAAGCTAGGTTGTTTGTTTGCTTTTTTGCAAAGAACTGAGACAACCCAAGCTTTCTGAACATTGTTCCTTTGCTTAGTAATGTGGCACCTGTTCATACCCACGTGCTATTATTTTGTACTGTGGGTTTTGCAGTGTTAGCTGGCAAAATTCTCAAGGCTGACTTTAGACTCAGGTAAAGTGGGCACTTGCCAGTAAAGCAGATAACTGCAAGGAGCAACAGGCCATCTTGTGTTTCTCTGTTTTGAGTGTATTCAGGAGCCTGGAAAGCTGAGCCTGAGAGAGGTTTTATGTAAAAGAGGCTACAGAAGCACAACCACCATCCTTCTCCCTGGCAAACAACAAATTCGACTTTCTTGGTCTCTATTTCTGTCCGTTATCTTTCTCTTGTTTCTTTCCATAGCTGGAGTTATGTATCCCTGTTAAAGGCTTAAGTTTTCATCCTTGGGGAAGTGAAATTCTCACTGTGTTCCTCAAAAGCTTGGAGGTGGCCTCATCTGTCACTGTAAATCTGGTTCCTCTACCCTACTTACATAGCTATGCAGTTCTGAGAGTTATGGGTGCATTGTAGCAAATGATTTGCTTTCCCACATCCCTTCACAGCAGACTGAGTGGGTTTTTTTTCTCCTGCAGCACTGAGCCCTGTGAAAGCATCCATATTTCTATGTTCCCATAATGTCCAGGGACTGATAGTGCCTTTACCTTGCTCTGTCTTGCCTTTATTCTCTCTGTGCCCTCTCTGAATGGGCAGCACAGAGAAAGCTCTATAGCATGTGCAGAAGATGTGGGGTTTGCTTATACTTCATGGGCACTGCTGATTACACACACAGTGTAGCTTTTTCATCCAAAGAGAATGAGGGAGGACTTAACACTGTGTTAAAAGTGAATGCAGAAATAGACACAGGGGACTCCATAACACAACCCCCTCTCTGCAGGAGCAAAGTGTGCCTGAGCAGAATGAAGGGAGCAGTAACAGCAGGCAAGATTCCCGCACAGATGGATTTTGGAGTGGTGTGGGAGCACCTCACTCTGGAGCAAAGCATTAGGTTCACAGTGTCCAAGCAGCACTAGACCAATCAGAGGAAGTGCCAGTCTCATGAAAGATTCAGGAAAAATTTGGCCAGCTTTCAGCATTTGATGCTGTGGTGCCCAGCAGAGAGCTGCAACTGACACACGTGATTGTGTTGTCAGTTCTATCTGCTGCCAAAGAAAGTGGCGTGGATCCCGTGGGTGATGTGTAGCTGCAGCTGCTGAGCCAGCCAGCTCTCAGGCCAGCCTGGCTGCCTGCCACCCACATGCTGGCTGAGTCCTGGATGCTTGGGATGAATTTCAGTGGGTGGCTTTCCTTGTTGCGGGGTATGTTAACTTAGCATCTTGCCATACCTCTGACTGTATCCCTTCTATAATTTTTTTGTGGGGGAATCTTTTCAAAACAGCTCCATGTGGATGTCTCAGGGCAAGTAGTCTCTTGCTTTCAAATGCTTTGAATGTACCTGAAAAGGTCTGTACAGTGGATAACCACTAGCATTTGCTAAAGGAATGGGCTGTGCTAAGTCCCAAACAATCAGATGTCTACATTATGCAGTCTTTTGCCACACCTGCTAGACTGGCATTTCTGCAAACAGTTCACCATGAAGGCAGAGATCAAATGGTTCTCTTTAGGTACACTCTAAAGCTAACCCTGATATGTCCAACATTGTGTCTCTTTGGGTATTGTTTTTATAGTAAATCCAATGGCCCACTTTTATTTATTTGTTTTATCATTATCTTTTTAAAATCTCCCAAGATTTGTGTTGGTGGAATATTATTTCTTTTTCCATTGCTGTCAAGAAAAACTAAGTAAATTACAGAGAATCGTGTCCCAAGGGCATGAAAGCATGCTTCACCCTCACAGATGCTGCTACTGTGTGTGTACTTACACTGATGTACGCGAAGCTGCTTTATCTGATGTGCTGGTGATCACAAACAGTACTGGAGTTAGTTTTCCTAGAGGTTTGAGTGGACTGAAGCAATAAATTTACTAGCTCAGATTTCTTTTCCAAGTTCAAGTTAGTAGCCCCCAACCAATACCATACTTTTAGTTACAAGGGTTTTATTTAAAACTGAAGTTTTCTTTGAATTAAACGTCAAAGTTCGTGAATACTCACATCCTGCTAAGACTCTATCAGGCACTAGAATCCTCTTGAATTTAAAAACCAAACAAAGTAAGAAAAGGGCAGAGAACTTGCTCTCATACTTCTGTTTAGTGTGATCTCGACTTCGGTCATGCTTCCAATTGTTTATCAATTGAACAGCAAGAAAGCTATAACCAGTTCTGGCTTCCTCTGCAAGCAATGCTAGGCCCTTTTTAGTGGTGCCAAGGACAGGACAAGAGGTAACAAATGCAAAAGGAAACAGAAGAGACTCCATCTGATCATCTGGAAACACTTTTTCACCGTGAGTGTAACCAATCACAGAAACAGGCTATCCAGAGAGATTGTGATGTCTCCATCCTTGGAGATATTCAAAAGCTATTTGGACATGATCCTGGGAAGCTGGTTCTGGGTGGCCCTTCTTGAGCAGTGGTATTGGGCAAGATAACCTGCAGAGCTCACTTCCAACCTCATCTGTTTTGTGATTCTATGATTTCAACTTTTACCCCTCTTCACTTTTGTGTTTTGAATGTTTTCTTTCAGGACAAAGTAAATGATAGGAGGGGCAGGGAAGAATGACACAGTGATAAGTGAATCCTGTTGTCACAGGATAAGGAGACATGATGAAACCCTTGAAATGTTAGGGAACACGAGATTGTCACAAAATAAATATGAAAATGCACATCAGCAGGATGTTGAGGACTGGCCACAGAGGCAGCAAGTTCAGCCCTGAAGAGTCAATAAGCCTACACTGCTCTGTGTGCAAACACTGTTGACTTGCACATGGACATAGGTCCATAAGGAACTTTTTGGATGTTGAGTCTTGTTCCTTTTTATTACACACAGCTGTTGTATGAAGCAACGCTGTGACGCTTAACGTCAAGAACTGGGGCTCACTGTCACTTCTTGCCATTGAAATGACTTTTGTTCCAAGTCCAGGAATGGATCATTTGGCAATGTGGTGCCTTGCTGCTCCAGCGAGCCTATATTGTCATGATCCCGGGGGCTTCAGAAAACTGAAACTCAAACTGAAAAAGGGCTTCTGTTTCTTTATAATCTGCACAATAAAAAAGAAGCTGTAGGAAAACAGAAGCATTCTGTGTTCATCACCTTGATGTAACCAGGAATGCTACCTTTTTGTGTGTGTGTGTTGTGTTCTTTTGTTTGTTGGTTTCTTTTCTTATCTGCTCCCTTTCCCCCTAAGCCAACCCCCTCTGTTCTGCACTTCCCCATGGTAATGTCCTTATGTCTTTCCTTTGTGTGATCCGAGGTGAGTCACTGATGCCCTCATTATGGGAAAGAACCCTCCATACCGCAGAACAGATTGAGGCTATGCCCTTTCAATATTTTTTTTAATTGAATTTTGTTTGTTCAGACATGCTGCTCTACGTTGACAGGTGCCACTCCTCTGAAGCGAGGTTACATTGATGTGTAAGCACAAAAGTCTTTCTAGCAGGCTTTTGTATTAATGATAGTTAGCTATGTTAATGGTTAATTCTTTTTTTTTTTTTTTAATATTCATTGAATAAAAGTATGGAGCAGTCATGTTCCTATGGCCACTTAGAGTTTAATCAGAACCCTTACTGTGTTATATATCTGCCCTCACTAACAGTGACTTTCTTGGTTTCCGGAGTATTGTTTCTGAAACTACTTTCTTTCAAAGAGGCAAAGCCATCTGTTCACAGTGAAGAGAAATAGTTTACTGCTTAGTGTAGAGGGTTTTGTTGACTTTTTTGTTTGGTGGTGGTTTAGGGGTGGGATTTCCCCCTTTTTTTGTGTGTGTGTATGTGTGTATATCTGTGTTTTGGGTTTTTTTTTTTAACCTGTTCATAATCAGTAGATTTTTGATGCATATTAGCTGCATCAGAAGAGCTCTCAGTTAAGGTAAAAGAATCTTCTTCAGAGTCTGCTAATATGTGTGTGTATGGGGCAGCTGAAGTTAGGGGCTGCCATATCTTGCTACTGGGAGGGAATGTTCCAGAAGTTCCCACATCAAAAATCATCCTTGCTGTCAGTGAGGGAGGTTAGCAAGCTCAATGTATAGATTGAAAAGGGTCCTCTTTGATGTGGTTTCTCTTATTGAGAGGCTTGTTGGAATACGAATATCTGGTGGAAAAAGTACATAAGTGTGTGAGAGGATTGGGTATGCAAAGGGTCTGACAGTAACACCTTCCTTCTTTTACTGTCATCTTTCTAGTGCATCTTTTGGTCTTTGATGATAGTTATGGCTGAATATAGGCCTAATGTACCTCAGTACTGAGGCCTAATCCAAGCTGCTCTCTTCTCTCCGTCCTCCTAGTATTTGTACTGCATGTTCTGCTGACACTGCAGTAACACTTTGAAGTTCCCTGTGTTGTTAGCTATCTCTTGTGCTTTTCATAAGGTCACGAATTCTTGAAACTAAACATTCTTCCCTAACCCTGAGAGTTAGCTCAGTTGATTAGAGCATGGTGCTAATAAAACCAAGGTTATGGGTTTGATCCCGGTATTGGCCATTCACTTAAGAGTTGGACTCCATGATCCTTGTCGGTTCCTTCCAACTCAGAATATTCTATGAAACTCTGTGAAACTGATTCTACATGTCTCCTCTTCACAGTGTTTCTAATTTTAAACTTCGTCAACACACCTTAGTGTAAACCTGAAGTATCCCATGAGATCTGCTTCCTGTTTCCTGGGAAAGTGTTCTCTGAAGTAGCCTCAGAGTGTCTACTGAAATTTCTAAGGTAAAAGGTTTTTTTTCCAGGGCTCTGCAATATCAGACAAATTAGATGTTTCCCAGAGATGCTCAAGAGTTCTACATAGTGTTTCTTAAACGTTGTATCGTGTTTTCTGTGTGGCATTCACATAATCTCATTTCAGTAATTAAAAGTTACAAAAATTTGAGCTTTATTATTTAATAACCTTTCTGCCTGCTGTTTGCACAGATGACTATGATCTGGTTAAAAACATCCAAATATCTTTATAAACCAAAAGTAATCAGTCTGTAGAGGGAGGAAGGCCAGAGTAAGAATATGCTAAAAGTAAGTGACAAAAATAATATACCTGAAACTTGAATTCAGAAAATACTGATCAGCCCCAATTTTGGGTGGAAACTGGATGTGCTGACTTTTTTAAAAAAACCATAAAATTCTTGCTTTCTTATAAAGTGTTAAGCCAGACTATTTTGACTGGCATAAAGTGAGAGAGGCCTTAATATCTTTCTAATCTTTTATTAGGGCACTTCATTCACACTTGTCAGAAAGATGGTCTCTTCTGTCTTTTATGTCTGTGATCTAAGATCGAGCCCTCCACTAAGATAGTGGTTGGTTTTTTGAAGTGCTGAAATATAAATCAGCAGCAGAAATGGAATAAAAGTAAATCTCTGGCTACTTCAGCAAGGGGGAGGGCAAAGGCATATGTTTGATTCTCAGTTTGATCATTCAGCTCTGAGCCACTCCATATTTCACGTGGTTATGAAGTTGTACCTTACTAGCAGAAGTCTCTTAGAATGAATGTACGAGTACTTGATAAAGACCTGGTGGTTTCATCAATCTGTAAGAGAGATCAACTTTTTTTTTCATTGTTTTAAATTACATTTTCAGGAAGAGGAAACATAAGGCATCATTTCATCTGTTTTGGGGTAGTTTTCTACTGTTATCAGTGGACACAGGAGGTGTTGGTGGCTGGGGGAATTCGGTACCTGGAAAGAAAGTACTGAAGCGCTTAGTCCAACAAAACCTCCAGATTTTTGATAGAGGAGCATGATAGTAGCTTAACTAACTCCTCATAAAGAAACATATTGTTGTGTCCTCTGTTGACAGTGAAGGACACAGTTTCTTTTTTAGGAGAGGTGCCAAACACGCTGCTCTAACTATGCGATGCACAACTATCCTAACAAAATATTAGGGATGATTGTATTTCTCTCCACTCCTCAGATGATCAACTGAATGTGAGTCAGTGAGCAACAAAGTCTGTAGTTTGACAGTACTGTTCTCTTGTGGCTGTTTTTCA
This sequence comes from Sakesphorus luctuosus, assembly GCA_013396695.1. Lineage (NCBI taxonomy): Eukaryota > Metazoa > Chordata > Aves > Passeriformes > Thamnophilidae > Sakesphorus > Sakesphorus luctuosus. The sequence goes on along the minus strand of VWZD01005124.1, from coordinate 192,580 downwards.
AAAGATCCATAAATCTGTGGACTTTTCCTTCCAACATTAAGATCTAGCTAACTTTCCTACCTCTATACGTGTGATTAGCTTTACCCAGTTTCTGCTCAGAGAAGTCTCGAGATCAACGTGTGAGGCAGACATAGAGAGAACATGATTTCTGTCCGTAGTCATCTCCCTCCCAGGGCACTTGGTACAAATTTTATTGGAAATTGTTCCTGGCAGTATGTACCACTTATTTTCCTTTAATCCTGTTTTCATCTCACCTCATAATGATTCCAGGAATGTTTTTAGTTTCCAAAGCCAAGGAAGCAGTTTTTTCTAGGCGGCAATTGCATTTGCTGTTAAATAAAAAGAAATGTGCTTTTCTGGCTAAGCTTTATAAAGATGATTGTACAATCTGTACTGTATGCTTGGAAACTGCTGCAACAAGACGTGTACCATATGGCATATGTGGCATCCCCTTACCTCAAGTGTTTCCTTAGTCAGGCTGGAACGGTAATGAGCTCATTTTTGAAAAAGGAGAAATATGGGCAATTTTTGCCTTTTTTTGCCTTTTTTGAGGGGAGGGGGTGGGGATGTGGGGGTGATAGAGAATAGAAATCTGTACAGGCTAGAGCAGGGTGAAGCAATGTTGTTATTCCTCATGTCTGCTGGTTCTCTCATCAGCTTGACGTATATAAAAATCAGGAACTTCATTAGAATAAAAAGAGAAACTGTTGAGCAGAGGTTAAGTTTAACATGATCCCATCATTGGAAAATAGAATTTAAGTGAGAATAATTTTAGCTCCACTTTCCACTCGCAAAGGCATAACCCATAAACATTTGGTAAATGAGCATAATTAGGAGGTTAAATGCAAAGATCATCTGTCTTTTACTGTATGAGAAGAGAATGAGAGACATAGTATCCTTGGGAAACACTTCTGCATGTTGTGACTTCTTGGAAGTCACCTTAGAGTAAAACTGTAGGAGTGTGACACACAGAAGTCACAATTGAAATTTTTTTTACCTGTGTGCTCCTGAAAACCACAGACAGAAAGGGAAACCCATTTAGACCATTACTTCTTCCAAGGAAAGTTGTTTTAGCATGTCACCATACTTGCCTGATCTGCCCTAGATAGAAATAGCCAGTTTAGGAAAATTGCTAACCTGTATGACCAAGCTGACACAGAACACTGCTTTAGACTCCCTACTACCAGATGGTACTGGTCATGATGTGTATCCTAGTACTATCCTTTCCCACTTTCCTGATGGGCAAGTGTTTATTCCAGTCATTTTGTAATCATATTTCTGAAGACAAGCAAAAAGAAAACAAGGAACAGAATCTTATGCCCAAACCTTTGACACCCTCTTCCCTTTATTTATCATAGTGGTCATCAGGTATATTGTCTGAGGCACGTGCCAGCCAAGAATACTACTCTACTGCTTGCTTCTCTTGAAATTACACTTCTTTGCTATTGCCAAGTCCATTGTAAAAGTTAATTTAAGAAGCCTGAAGCTCCTTGAAGTGTCTGTTTGGCCTCAGTTCTGAATGCATGTGATTTATGTGCTGATAGCTAGTTTGCAAAAATATGCTGTTGGTAGAGACTGAGTTTGGAGACTCTCCAAAACCTTGTAGATTAAATTTAGAGAAGCATCTGTTGACTTGAGTTTGCAAGGCCTATGATCGACAGCAACCTCAATCAGGACAGAGTTGGGCACATTAAGGATAAATGTCCATGATTGATTGTCTTAGGCAGAAGTCTAGAACCTCGATAGAAGGATCTTGAGCTTGCATATTCTTACTAGTCTATTGTGATGTCCTATCACAGGATAAATCATGAGACCAAAAGCAATATGTTGTTCTTAAAAAAAAGGGAACATCTTTTTTCAAGAGCCCAAATCTGACCTTTTGCTACAAGCTATAAATATTACAAATTCTGCATAGAATTTTCTTTCAAGAACCTTGAAACTAACCTGAGAAGAAGATGGGTGCTTTGTGGAAAACAGACCTTCTAGGGGCTGAAAATGCAATTGTATATATGAAGTGAGCTACACGAAAAGTAGGGTGAAACAGCAGCACCAACTTGTTCATGTAGTGAACAAAACTAGTCTGCAGTCTCAGTGTAGTTACATCATGAACACTTTTAGTGCAGCCAAGAGTTGGTGAGGGGACTTCTACAGAACTGCTTTTGCTGTGAGAGTTGTCATGAGTTGCCCCAGAAAACAAATGGAGCAAGGGACTTCCCTGCTGATGGCTCATTGTGTGATGATTCAAAGCCCTAGGATCCTTCTCTGAATGCAGATTTCCTATTACTCATTGAAGTTTAGAGTTATATTTTATATTGGATTTTGGGTTCTCACTTTCATTACATTGGAGATAGAGTATGAACAGAAAATGAAAAAAAGACTTCATCCTTTCTGTTTTTCTCTCCTACAATTTTAGCTAAAGACACCTCAGTGAAGATTCATGACAAAATAAATAATGTGTAGTATTAAAGGGCAAAAAACATAATTGCTAATTTGATGAGTTTGAAGAAAGGCCTCAAGAACAGAGCATTTAATTATTAGACAAACAAAAGCTGAATTTTGTAAGCTTAAATGGATATTTTTTAAATGAAAAATAGATTTCTATTGCCATGAGTGTTAAGAAACAGACAATTATTTTTGAGGTATCACTAATCTTAATAAAATGTAGTCAAGCACATATTCTTTAATTTGTCATTATCTGAAGTCTCCAAAAGTTCATGAAGGTTTCTCACTGCATGTTTTTTATGGTGAGTCAGAGCAATGAGAACATGCCTGAGCCAATGAAATATCTTTCCAGACGAAAAAAAAGTAATTGTATGCATGTGTGTGTATATATATATGTGTGTATGTATGTATAGATATGTCTATAAATATATATGTATATAAATATGCTCAGGTTAGAAATCAGTAAACACTTGCCCATTTCTCTGTATGGAATCAGGCTTTAATACTCCACTGTTCCACTTCTCCTCATTTATCAACATGCAAAACAGAATTTAAAATGCTAACATGTTGATTTGCATTAATTTGCACTGGTGGTGTTAAGAAAAGGAGAATCAGAACATGAAACTTCAGTGTCAGTTCAGAAAACTGTCAGACAGGAATATGTGTCCTTCTGCCACGTGGGAGTGGACTTGAATTACAAATCCGAAGTTGTATTTACACTGTGGATCACTATGTCACTTCCTGGAATGCATAAACCCATTCAAGGACAAGGATCATTTCACGCTCTAAGGCACAAATGAAAGCAATTTCACCAATAGTGAAATATCTAGTCAGGGGCCACCAGAGATAGAAATGATTAAAACTCCCGTTTCCTCAGGAATACTCAATCATGCTTTTCAGGACAGACAAAGATAATAATAAACCTTTGGGGGTTGTACCATGGCCTCCTTGTCCAAGAGTTTTGAATATATTATTTTATATATTTATTATATAGAGAGCAGGTGTTGCACCTCTTGGGGGATACAGCTCTCAAACAGAATATGAAATATTGGCAAAGCGAGATCAATCTTCAAGACTTTTCACAATATACTGCTTTCCACTGGAAGTCTCAATGTAAATCAGATGCTGATCTAATTTGAAAACCAAATATCCCATGAAATTAGATAGATGCTCTTTTTTTGTAAAATTCAAGATAGGGAATATATTCAGTTTTCACAAAGATTTTTCCTTTTGAGTTTCAAATGATGGTAGCTTTGAGGGGTTTTTGTTATGAAAACCTCTCAGCTATGAGGTTGGTTAAAGTTTCTTTCTGGCTTGGGATGAAGAAAAGTGTTTGCTTTCATACCTTTTTCCAAAATCAATTTGACCACAAGTCTTATTATGGCATATGCTTACCTGTAGTTCCATGCCAAAAGCCTTAGAGACATTTTGCTACCTTGTAATTGGTCTTACAAATGTAAGCCTAAATCTTCCTTGTCGTTCTGAGCTGTAGTGAGTGAAAAATCTTCCCTGTTACACAGATATGGGTTAGCTGAAAAATCATTGGATTTACTAGGGAATCTGTTTAAGATGTTATGTTTCTCTGGACAGTCTCCAGACCTGAGCATACCTACTACTTCTCATGTTTTGTTACATCAGGAAATGATGAGCTTGAGCGTAGTGTCTTAGTTGTTACTTCCAAAACTCTGATTATCAGCTTAGTGTTGTCACCTTCCTGCTGTTTCATCATTTTAACACATAGTTTTGCACATAATCTGTTGTAGTCCTTATAAATGCTTGCTCCAGCTGAAAGGAGGTGTGCTGAACTCCACCATAATTTGCATCTTTTATTTTTTAGCATTATCTGACAAATCTGTTTGTTAACATCTGTCTAAAACCTGAACTCTTTCTGGTCCGTATACCACTCTTACAAATATAAAACTACTTACTCTTCTCCCAGCTCCAGGAGACAATAGAATATGCTACAATCTCATTTGTCGCTAAAAAGAATTTACATTTAGCCTTTATAGTTGTGGGTGGAAGATTAGGGATTTGCTCCCTTTCTCCACAGCTCAAAAAACCAGAAACAGAATCAGAAAGTCTCTTGGCATGATAACAGTATCAAATTTTCTGGTTTTCTGTGGGCTCAATTTATTAGTGCATGTGTGTGTTTTTGACATTTAAGCCTCTGAACGATAAAGATCTTATTTTAGACTTCCTGAACTAAAATTCCATAATAATTTGCAGAGATTTTTGGTTAAGTGAAAATTCAGGGGTCCCTTCAATAAAGTCGTAGCCCCAGCATGGTGTCACCACTTTGAGCAGAGATTAACTTAATTTCTTCAAAAGAAAACATGATGCCAGTTCTGTGTCTGAGTGAGGATATCAGGATCTAAGTAAAGCAGAAAACATGGACCCACAGATATAATTATCTTCTGGCCTCTAAAGGCCAGTGTTACTTTGTCCTGCAACCACTCAAATCTTGGAAGATGTCTGATACACTGATGATGATCAGGAGCTTATATAATAGGTATAAGGATTCAAGCTGTGATAACCTAAAATCAGATGAACACTATTTTTGGCTTCTCCAGCATTCCCAGGAACTCTTACTTCTTCTTTTTATCTGATTCCTTTTTGATCAAAACCCCTTCCCCATGGGTGGCTTACTGCGTGTATGGAGGAGTCACATTCATTCCCACTGCCACAGACCAGGCCCTTCTCTCTGGATGCAAGCCCCAGGTGCCAGCTTCATAAAAGTAAATAGCAACAGCCATAAAACACATGTTTCTCGGGCATAGTGAAGTTTTAACACCATATGGTTGTCAGTGTTTACAAATGAGGTGTTATTAAGTTGTCAGTCACTTAGAGAAGTGAAGTGGAATGGACTGGATGAAGAGGGAGGAGTAACCTTGAGCTAATGGAGACTGTTGTGACATCCTATGCAATGAATAATCCCATAGTTATTAACTAGCTTGTTCTCATCCATATCCCTTTTCATATGCACCTTCTTTTATTACATCAATGATCAAGTAGTCAGTGCATATGGCTGGAGGCAAGGAATTAAAAGGTATAAATAACGCACACTTTAATTGAAATCCAACTGTGAATACCTGGCCTCTGTGATTAAACCTTTTATTGCATGGATTGTCCCACCACAGGTACATTCATACTACTGAGAGAACTACTTAGTTTAACAAAAAAGAAAAAAAAATAATTTATTTCTTTCAGATCTCCAAACTGAACAAATTGAATTGTCTGAGAATTTTTTTGGCAGTAACAGGGCAAGTGCTATAAGTACTATAGATATAACAAATGCGTTCCTTGTGTATTTGCAAAATGCTTGTTTAGACTCTTCTGCCAGACATTGGTGGGAAGCACTTTGAATACACCAACACTGCAAAGGGAGAGTGAGAATAAGAGCTGGCATTATGTATATTGAGGGTCAGCTGCCTTAGGGTTTTTCACTCCTGTTACAGCTCATTAATGGCGTCACTAGGATTTCTTAAAAATAAAAACAAAAATCTATTGGATTGGGCTGGCCTGCCTAGGGTTGCCTTAGAACAAAGGCTTGATACTGGATTTCTCCAGGCTCTCTGCCTTTATCAACCTTCAGTGAACAGGCTTGATGAGCAGGCTGCTGAGCTAGCAGTGTGACTCCTAGGGGGATTTAGCTGTGAGAGTAGATCAACATTTCCTGAAAATATAGGCACTGCTCGTGTCATCCTTTACACAGTGTATAGCAGAATGGGACCTTGAATAGTGTGATAGAAACAGGAATGGGTGATATTTATTATAGATCACTTGATGGGTAGACTGTCTGCACTGGTGATGAATTAATGTTTTCCAGGGGAAAGGGATGACTGCCTGTTGCTAAGCCTCAAATTTAGGAGTTTGGTGTGTTTATAACTCTGTCTGGAAAGTGTTCTCCAAGCATTATCCAAGATTTTAACCTGTGTGATATGGTAACCAGACTGGAAAAACACTGTTCTTGACAGCAGCACCCAAGTATTTTTCCAGTTCATGTGTGTCACATCTGTGATGTGATGGACTTCTTTTAACAAGTCAGTGCTGATATAAATTTAATGCTTGGTATTCCCCAAAGAAAATTATGTGGAGGAAAACCTCTGTGTCCAAGCTACACAAAAAGCTGATTGCTGCTGAGAATGCAGAAAAATAATCCTAAACCAACTGCATAGTCTTGTGTTAGCAGTGACTAATCTTGATAATACGTTGTAAATTATTCATTTAAAGATATTTCGTGTCTCTCAAGGAGATTTATCAGCTGAGACAAGCTTTTGTGGAATGTTTTTGAACCTAAACTACGTAACAAGGGCCAGCAAACACAGCCCACCAAAAGGAGAGAAGGGTCCTGGGAGCCATTAGAAGTATAAATTATTTGGTTTTACTGCAGCATTCAGTTGGAAGGTTGTTCCTTGATTTGAACAGATGCTTTGTTTTCCCCCTTGTTGTCTGCCACATTTGCACTTGTCCTGCCAAATGTCCAAAGGCAGTTAAGCCAGGTAAATCAAACAATTGGTTTGTGTTGCTCTTAACAAACCTGGTCATATTTCTAGCACTGCAGTAAATGTGCCAGTTGAATATGGCCCTGTGTAGAATTCTGAATTGAAAATCTAGATGAGAAATCTTACTTGAGGGCAACAAAAGCTGGTAAAAGGAGGAGCTTGAAACTGGAAGCACTATTTCTTCATCCACAGGAGCCGACAAGCACCACAAAAGCAGTTTTATCGTTCATGCAGCATCAGAGGTTTTGAATGTAAGCTGTTTGAACCTGAGTTGTTAGGTTTTTCTTAAGTCTTACAATTTTTTACCATATTTAGGTTGCTGGAGTATGTGTTTCAAGAAGAACGCCCTTAGCATTTGAGAGCAGAGAACTTAATAAGCTAAATTATAGAAAGAAATAGATTCGTTTTTTACCCCACAATCTTCTTGCAGAAAGGATTCCCCAAAGCCCTTTTCAAATCAGCAGGTTCCATCCTAGGGAAGAACAGGATGAAAGTTCACCTCGTTCCAGCTTACACCAGGATTTCTCTAATGTACCTCTATCAGCTTCTCTGAGACTGCTTTTGTTTTGATGCAGGGTAGGAGAAAGCAGAATCCTACAGGGACTGTGCAGGAAAAAGCAACTACTCTGATGTACTCTACAAACGTTCATACACAGCTGGGGATGTTTAAAAGCTGTTTTATTGGCAAGGGGACTGTTGGCCAAGGCACCATGGTTGTACAGTAGTACCATGGGACCAGTAGGTTCCACAAGAGCAGACATTGTGAATTTTGAATTACTGTTGCCTCTAAAGCATTACACTGCCAATAGTGCTGTACCTCCACATAGTAATTTTCATTCAGCACTCAGGCTTTGCCAGCTATTTTGAAGTTCCACTTCAAATCAATGTGTCCTGTGTGTTTCACAACACCAGATCCTACTGGTTCAATGTCATTCTAATATGAATGAGAGCAAGAATATACTATATAAAAAGTTTGGTAAACATTAGGGCATATATATTGCGGGTAATGATTGTGCATTGCTGAACCCTGAACTGCTCAGGAGATTACGTATGCTTGTCCTATTTAGGCCTCTTACAATAATGCTGAAATATTTCAGCTTGTCTTGAACTTTCTTCCCATCAGTACACATTGACTTAAAGCAAGGAAAAGAAAACCCGAAACCAAACAAACCTTCCAAGCCCAGTTCTGAGTTGTCTTATCCAGCATGCCATCCTACAGGTCAGGAGCTGTAGAAAGTCTTCAATCTAAGGCAGACTGAAATTCACTAGGTTTGTGATCTGTCTACAGCAAGGTAAGAATAAATCAGGAAATGTACAAAGATGGGTTATACCCAAGGCACTCCTTGTACGCTACAGTCTTTAGAAGTCTTGATAACCTGCAGGATTTCAGTCTGTTTAGGCCTATCTTCTGTACAAGTCAAATTACAAATTATTAGGCTTTTTCACAAGAAAACCCAATCTTTTATTCTTTTGGTTTTTATCTCTCCCATTTTCTGTTGAAATCATGGCTACCTTACATACATGGATTAGGACTGGTTAATGTGAGAAAGCTTTGATTTTGAACTGTGCTGATATCACTGAACTAGCAAAAAACATGTAGTCTGAATACAGTTATTGACAATATTAAAGTGATTATTTTAAGTATATCTTATTCCATTTCAGCAGGAGAAATAATTTACACACTCATAAATCACCTTATGTTATTCAGACTATATCTGCACTAGAGCTTTTATTGTAGCACTGCATTTTATTATTGCAGTCAGACTTACCAACTGCCTTTCTACTCTCCAATGAATTAGAATGATATGCCAGTAGGCACAGTATTACACTTGCCTGTGTTTCTGTTCTCCCAGAGGAAGTAAAAGGTAATTGAGATCTGGTAGGAAAAAAAAAAAGAGATAAAATTTCTGTTTTTAAAAAGTATAAAATCCTTTTGATCTCAAAAAGTACACAAGTTTTAGCTAGAAAGCTTCATTTGAAACCCACACATTTAATTTCCAAATTCTTCCTCTGTGTCTCTTCAGAGATGCTCAGATTGTTTCTGTTGCCAATCTGCTGTGTAGTTCTAATACCCTCTGAGAGACCCACCTCCGAGCTCCAAGTCCTTCTGCTTGCAAACATGTTACAGTTCATCACTGATGTCCTTGTTAAAGGGCAAAGGACCCAGGTGGTGAATGCAGCTCATAATGGAGGACTTCCACTGCCTGAAAAGCCATGGAGATACTTCTATGCAAAAAATGGGAGAGGAAAGCTATTGGCTATTCATAACTTTTTTTTTAGAAAAAAATATTGGATTCCTGTTCTCAGTAAAAAAACCTTTTCTTAAGGAAAGGACACTTTGGAGAAAGTAAAAACATGTTTATTTGATGTGATTTTTTTTTTTTTAAGGTGACTGTCCCTGTATTTGTGTGACTGGATTCTGATGCCATATTAAGAGAAAACAAAGCACCTGCAATTTTAACAGCCTAGGTAGAAGCAGGAAAGCTTAAAAAAAATAAGAAACCTTTTCTGTTTTTTTTTTTCAGATTCTACTTTACATTTTATATTCCCGAGATTTTGGGACAAAAATCTGAGGTTTGTGTGCTTGCATGAACAGAGCACCCACGCCTTTTGAAGCGGAGACATTCCCACTCACAATCTCGTCAAATTAGAGATGGGTTGAACACTGATTATCCAAACTTTGGGGCTTTATTTGCATATTGGAGTGTCACCATAGTATTACCAAGCTCAATAGTTTGGAAAGTCACGATTTGATTGCCTTCATTTTAATACATCTCTACCTTGGCAATCAAGCTTTCGCAGATGCTTTGACTACAGTCAGTTTTCTGGGAGGCTGTGCCTCCAGTTAGTCCAGTAGTAGGCCTGGTCTCCAAGTCTGAGCAGTAGCTAGGGAAATCTCACATGGCATCTTTTGCTGTACAGCCTGTGACATGGATCTTATTTGCTACTTTCTAGCCCTCATGCCCTCTCCTGAGTGCTTGATCCTTGCACAATTTTTATAGCATAGCCTGCCCTGTGCCAGTTCACAGCGTCCTCCTTTTCTGCTCAACTTTACTCCTGGTGCTTATCTCCAAATCTCTGCTCAGCTTTGTGCTTCTGAAATCAGGCACTGGTCTTGCTCCAGCTCTCCAAATTTATTTCCCTTGCTTTTACAGGGATTCCCTACTTCTTGCTTTTTGATCCTCTTTCCATCTTAATCCCCAGACTGAAGTTTCCTCCCCTGATTCCGGACCCTGGCCGCTAACCATGCTTTATGCCATATGTAGTGGTTTGCTATGGATTTTGCCTTCTCAGTGTTCCTGGTTTGTTCTTGGTTAAAATTTAATACGTGGGTCTGCCCTGTTTTTACCCTGCCTAGTCCCAAGTGAAGTTTACAATTTTCCACATCCTTGTGAAGAAAATGTCTACTATTCCAAAGTAAAAGCATTCATATCCATTACCCTTGATCAGAAGACCATTTGGTTTACCGGGAGCTACTTGCCATTTCTCCCACTGCTCCCCATGGTCAGACTGAAGGAATTGCTGGTCCCTCTGTGGTTCAGCTACTGGCCATTCTGTTGTCCATTCCTGTGCTTCACTTTTATGTCCTTCTATGCCATATGGAATGGTCCTGCAGGCAGGCAATTTATGATAAAGCATCTCACAGTGCATTTCAAATTGTTACTGTCCCCAGGATACATTTTCCAGACAGCTGGTTCAGCATGCAAGGGCTTGTAACTCAGTATTTTCCATCAATGTCTTATGCACATTAGGATTGTCAAGGGGATTTCATCAGGACCATTTGCAGAAGGAGTGAGCTAATAGAGAAATGTTCGACTTAGTTCGCAAAGAATTTGCCTGGTGATGCCTATTAATAATAATGGCAATGATGATTGTTATTGTTTGTTTCACTGGGATATATGTCATTCAGATGTAGATTTTGGTTTGTTATGACAGTTTTATTTGTGATCTGATTTTCCCAGGGGTGTGAATGGATTGCTGTTTATACAATGCAGCTGTGTTTTGGGTAAACTAGTACATAAGTTCTGGACATGATTCTTCTCTAAGAAGCTCTGGTTTTATTTCCCTGTGACAACACTAATATGCAGCTTTTACAACTGGTATGAATGGTGGATTTTCTGCAAATTCATATGAAAATTTAGGAATTTTTAAGCAATTATAATTAGCACCAATTATGAAGCTACCATAATTATAAAGAGACACAAAAAGAAAATAGAAACTTAATGAAAACTCAGGCACAAATAAAGATTTGTATCCAGAAGATAATTTTGAATTGGGCCTTGTGGTTCAAAACATACATTTAAGTCAAATAGTACAGAACAAGTGGCTACATATATGGCAGAAAATGATTACTTTTTTAACATATTAAATGCTAATATAATGTATATAATAATTTGAAAATTAGACATTAGTACATTATATTTATATCTAGCTGTGACATTATTTTATAATATATTATTGTGTATTTCATATTATATTGTTAATATAAATTATTCAATAATTTTATTTATATATACTTGTACAAAGGAATTTCATAAAATCAAGATATATTTCTAAAACTGTATAATAGATTAGATCAAGTCAATCTCCCATTAAGGCTAGTATCATGACTAGCAGCAGCTAAGTTCTCCAGCTGGAAACAAGAATGAAATCTTCCCTGAATATGTTTAGGCAGTGATGTCTCTCTGTTATCAGGGAATAGGAACTGAAATGCAGCATTCCTCGCTGTTTTCACTGGAATGATGGTATTGGGCATAAGAATTGTTACTATCCCAGAAGATTAAGCTCTAAACTTTTGCAACTCTCTGTGACGGTGGAAGGATCCACCTAGGGAATGCTGTTACTTAAGGTAGCTCCTCAAAGGGTACATAGTTTAAAATCGTTGTCTAACACTAACATATCACTTCATGGAGGGGGAAAGAGAAACATATGGATGTGCAAGAAGGCAAACCAGTCAAGAACATTTTCAGAGATAACACCCTCTGGAAAAGTAAACACCAGTTCTTCTGTTATTTGGTTTTGGAAGGTCTGGGAGTGAGAGACCCCTGTATACAGAACCTGCCTCACAGTGCTTGCAAGACCTATCTAGCTGGGGTTTTTTTTGGGAAAAAAAGATAAAAAGCAAACACACACAAACAAACAAAACAAAAACACCCCCAAAATCAACAAAAAGCAAACAAAACAAAAACATCCATTAAAAATGATCCCGACATAAACCCCTTTATCCCCCCAACTTCCAATTTCTTGGGCATGCCAAGTGTTGAACAAATTTAGATTGGCCTGTGGACCAAAAATCTTGGACCTTTTTAGAAGTCTGGGGGCCTTTTTTTTCTGGGAGTTCTCATCTGTTTCTCAGAGACTAGGTTTTAATTTCTCATTAGGTATGCTTAGATGCTAGTCATGAATGTGCCCTGAGAAGGTACTGGTTGCTATTAAAATCCCCTGGACATCTGTTACGTTGTTCACTCCAACCTCTGCATGTGACAGGATGCATGCATCAGCTTTCCACACACTTGTGAGCACATACAGCAACTAGTTCTGTTCTAGCTGTGCACGGCAGATGACAGCCAAAAATGAAAATATTTCTACAGTGCCTACAGATAGCATTTTAGTTTCTTTGTATCTCTAGAGGTGCATTGGAGGAGCTGACAAAAAAGGGGAGAGTCAAAGATAGGAAACAGGTCAAAGAAACAGAAAACATGGAAAATGGTTTCTGACTGAAACCCTGATGTCATAGCACTGAGAGAAGGGGAATGCCATAAGGAGGTAGAATGCTATGTGGTTGAAGAGCCCTACCTTTTATATTTGAATAATGGGGTCTCATCTTAAGGTAGCTAATAGTGTGTCATCAAAACACAAATGCATTGACTTTTCATTTTCATTTCATTTTGTCTCTGATTTCATTCTCTTTTCAAGGATACTTCACATCCCAGCACTATGTAGTGTTACAGCAGGTAACTAGATGTGTGTACTTTCATGTTTGACTGCGCACACACACAGTACACACGCAGACAATGTGATACATGAAGTATCCCTGAGCTGAAATAGATAAATTCAGATCTGTAGAGGCAATTTATAAAGCAGATCAGACTAGATTGCCATAATCCTATAAATCTATACATTGACCTTGTGTATCAGAGCCTTCTGTAAGCTACAGATAGGATAGTGAGGATTTGCCAGTGTGGGCTTGGAATGATTGCATTACTCACAGGTAAATAAACTGAGTTGTCTCTAAGAACAAAAAGAATGGCAAAAGGGATTCAGCAACAGATGTCATTCAGTCTCTAAGCATCCATTCAGACTAGAAATGTATCTATATTTGTGTTTAGGAGTGGGGAAAGGATTCCTTCAGGCTGGCCAATGTAGCAGTGGCATCTTTTCATATATATCATGGGCAAAGTTATACCACAAAGAAAGTTTGGAATGGGATCACCCACTAGATGGTGTTTTATTGGTGAATTTAGAAAATTCCTTATTGTTGCTAGTTTTACTACTGTATATGGACATGAAACAGTCTTTCATCCATCCAGTTCCCTCACCCAGGCAGCTTCTGCAGTGTTACCTGCACTGGCATTTGGTTGCGGGGGTGGCAGAGTGTTCTGCATGAGGCATAGGGCTTTAGGCTCACATTTTCTGTTGCATGTCCCTTTCCTTTCCCCAGTGTGCACTATCCTACCAGACCTAATCCACAGTCGCAGACGTAAAAGCTTTATCATCTGCTATGTTGTCCTCAGTGGTTCATCTCAGACTAATCCAGTGTCAGGATAAAACCAGCTTTCTCACTTTACAGAGAGGCTTTCAAAAGATTCTTACTGGATCCAGACAGTGGGAACTACATGGTGCCAGAAGAAACAGGGCTGTGGTGGACCCTTGGCTTTGGGAAAAGTAAGAAAACCAATGATGAAGTCTTGCATGTCCTCTAGTGCCATCCATCTGTGCACCAATTCTGGCATATGAATCAGTTCAGTCACAGCACATTGTGAGCAGAGAAATGAGAATGTACTGATTTCGCTCATGAGGCAAATAAGGTGTAATCTCATAAATGCATAAGTATATATATTTAAAAAATTGAAGAAATTTCAGTAACTTTGTTTTTGGGAAGTCCAGGTAAGATAGAAAGGATCTGTATTTTTGAGTTACAAGTATCAGGATGCTGTCACTGATTTCAATGAGAGCTGAAAAACCTCAGCATCTTTGGCAACTTACACTCCAGTATGGGTCAAGGTCAGCATTTAAACTCAGCTGAAAATCTTGGGGGAAAGTCATGCCTGTGATATTTATAGTCATGCAGCCCTCAGTCCAAGAAAGAAACCAGGAATCCTGACTCCAGCTCCTATACATAGCAATGGAAAAAGCAACTCTGTGACCAAACTGCGGAAGAGAATTTGTTCAAGTTATAGGAGCATTGTGGTGTGTGTGTGGGTTCTCTCCTTCTGGCTCATGGGCGGTTTCATGTGGTTAATAGCTTGGCAGAGGAATAATTGATTAGGGCAAGCAGCTTGTGAATCTTGAAGCATTTTAACTTTCAATTTAGATAAATATCAGAAAGGTCAGATGCTTCTAAGGATCTCCTCCCATCTCTTAGTTGAAGAAATCAAATTGACAGGTGTGTCACCTAAAGAACGCTACTGGCAAATTGTTTCAGAAGTGCCAGGACATGCCAACTTTTTGAATAAATAAGGGATTTACTCTGATTATTTGAATCTGTGAGATACTTCCTGATTTGTTATGAGAGGTGGCAAAGCTTTGAGAGGAGGAAAAAATAGAATCCTAACCCTTACATCTTAATTTATTTGGTGTCCTGGTTTTGGCTGGAGTAAGTTTATTTATTTTTTCTTATTAGCTTCTAGAGTGCTTGGTTCTGAAAAATTAATAGTACTAGACTTTTTCAGAATTTTCATAAGTTCCCCAGTTAACTGCAGAAACTGTAATAACTGACTCTTTCATAGATAAATGACCAATATTCTAGATCTTCACAAAACAAAAAAAAATGAAAGATTTCTGTCAAATACCACATAAATAAGCTCAATGAAAAACTATGATACTGAATGATTGTATCTTACCCTGTCTCACCTCATAATATAGGAATATCTTGTGTCAGTCAAAATCCATGCAGCTCTTCATGCCACATTCCCCATGTTTTGCTCAGTCAATACCCACATGCCACAAATGACAAGTCTTAGAAGAAGGTGCTCCATCATCTGATCCATCATCACGATACTTCTGCTTCCCCCCCATCTTTCTACTTAGCTGTAACTGCAATTTGCATGCTCTTCTGTTTTGTATCATTAAGTCATTGTTTTAGATGTTACTGTATAATTAATAATTCAGAGTAATAATCTTTGAATGAGACACCTTAGTAGTTATATCATTGCAGCTGTCCCTTGTTAAACTTTCCTATAAACTTATATACTTTTAGGTCATGAAAGTTTCCAAAAAATAAAGTATTCTGAGTAAAATCCGGTCAGGTAGCAAAACTTTAGTAGCAGGAATCTCCCTTATTGTTATCAGAATTGACCTCTAAAAGGTTTGGGAAAGGTTTTCATTTGTGTCAAAGTCTGGTGCAGTACTGGGATGGTATCATGTTCTCTGGTTGCCTCACAGTCTGAAGTCTTTTTGGTTTGACCTTCCTAAAGAGTATAAAAAAGCAGATCCTGAAAATAATCTGTAATTTGAATGTTTCAGTAAAAGAGTGTTTATCTCTTCCTATCATCTTTTTTGGTTTTTAACAACAATGATAAATGTGGGTGTCAAAAGACTACTCCGATGTTATATACAAGTGAATTGCCCAACTCCTGAAGTCCAGCAGGGGAAGGCAGTTCAGATAAAATTATGATAGCCAGGTTTATTTCAGCTGTCAACAGTATCAAAGGTGTCCTGACTTTGATACTCAGAGCAACTACACCAAGGAGTTAGGAGGAGTAGACAGAGTATTTGAGGAGGAGAAAATAGGTAGAAATGCTGCAAAATAGTTTTGGTTTGTTTTTGGTTTTTTTTTTCTTTTCAATAAGCAGTTTTAGTGTGTGTCTCACATTTGACTATTGGGCTTTTGGTTAAATCCAGAAGGACATGGAAATTGATGAACTTCAGCATCAGGAAAGCCAACATAGGTGAAGATGTCCATCTGATCTCAGGCATTTCTCAGCATTGCCCTATAATGCTCTTACAGTCAAGATTGATGAAGCAACAAGCAGCACCCAGGAAAGTTTCACACCCTTCGGAACTGATCAGAGAAGAAGTAGAAATGGACTCTGCTCCACAGCAAGGTGACCCTTTCCCTCCAGAGGCACCTTCAAAGAGGATCTGGGGGTGAAAGGATTACTCTTTACTTTCGGTCCTGTCTGTGAGAATAGAGTCCCTCTGTTCTTTTTCACTTCTTGTAAATAAAGTTATTGTCTAATAATAATCTCATCTAGCTGAACACCTATTTTGCCAGTAGTAAAATGGTACCCTTCTCCTAATTTACAGGAAATATTTACTCATTTTCAGTTGTGCTTAAGTGGGTTTAATTGGAACCACTGCAATGAAGTTAGTAATGCTACAGACTTCTGCAGAACTGTGAGTGCACTTGTAGAAACAGAGGTGAATTTGGTGAATTTGTGCTCCCTTCTGTCAAAAGGCAGGCAGGAAGGAAAAGCATTAGAAAGATTTCCATTTGCTCACTTAGTAGAGCTAAATGTCTGTATTTCATTTCTCCAGATATTCATGACATTAGGTTGTTTTTTCAGCACTTGCTGATGATGACTGGAAATCCCATGGGTTGATGTGGCAGTACCAAGAACTTGTGAACAATCTGAGGGTGGAGATTTTATTTGGTCTACATAATATGACATCAGTAAGAATAATGTTAGGGCCCGAGCACTGTGTGCAGGGCTTTGTGTCAAGCTATGGGCAAGGTGGACCAAGACCTATGATCTCATTGTACAGATTCTGGTCTTTTGGCTCTGACATTCATGTGTTTCTCAGAAAGATGCCAGGAAAAAAAAGAAAGTGCAAAAAGGGAAAACTTTAAAGACTGTGAATCATATCTCAGGAGCTGCTAATAATCACTCCTCAGCTGCTAGCACAATGCCTGTAAATGCCTATTTAGGAAAAGAGCAACATGAATGCTAATGCCAGTGATCAGCACTCATGGTTAGTAGTTACACATGTGGTGTCATTTTGTGAGGTTAAATCATATCTCTTCTTTCTCAACCAAGTGTTCAGAATGATTTTGTCTTTTTTTCATTGCTCATCAGAGAAATCAGAAGTGAGAAAAAGCCACAATAGTTGATATGTGCCACACTCTGATACTAGAGAAGCTAGAACAGACTAGATTATTTCAGTTGGAGGGGATTTACAATGATTTTCTGGTCCAAATGCCTGACCAGTTAAGAGCTGACCAGAAGTTAATTAACACTGTTAAGAGCACTGTCCAAATGCCTCTTACGCACTGACAGGCTTGGGGCATCAACCACCTGTCTAGGGTGCCTCTTCCAGTGTTTGACCATCCTCTTGATAAAAGAATGTGTGCAAATATCCAATCTGAACCTCCCCTGGTGCAGCTTTGAACCATTTCCACCTATCTTATCATGAGATTCTGTTGACAAGAGCTCAGCACTTCCCTCTCCACTTCTCGTTGTCAGGGAGCAGTAGAATCCCTCAGACTCCTTTGCTCCAAATTAGAGAAGCCCAAATTCCTCAGCCATTCTGCATGGGATGCATTCTTTTCAGCCCTTTTACAGCTTTGCTGCCCTTGTATGGATGCATTCAAAGACGTATACATCCTTCTTAAATTGTGGAGTCCAGAGCTGCACACAGTGCTCAAGGTGATGCCACACCAATGCCAACTTTTTTTTACTGTGAGGAATGTTCTCTCTTCTATAGAAAGCTGTAAGACTGAGAGCAGTAACAAAGGGTATGGTTAACTCCAACTTCTGTTCTGCATGGATACATGGTCATAATAATTTGTTATGGCCCTATCTATCAGTCCAAAAATTGTCTTACACAGCTCTTTGCATATAGCATTAGTGCCAAATGAGTCAATTCAAGATGGTTGCCATTCTGCTGTCTCTTATTCCTCAATGTTATGATACTTCCCTTCAGTTAATTATAGATTTAATTGCATTTGAATCCACTTCAACCCCATAATCTCTTCCCTTTCTTCCACAAAATTCCTCTTGCAGATGTGTTTCAAACTTTTAATTTACCTGTAGGAATATTTTATGCTCTCTGTCTTATTTTTCCCTATTTCCTTTGTATAGTGGAATTCTGCAGAGTGCAGCCCCCAGGTTTAGGCAGTCCATAATTCCCATTTAATCTTGGAAACAAAATTTAAAGAGAATTTTTCTCTGGATTTAATTCTGCAACTTGGCAGTGGATGGAGAGCCTCATTCAGTCTCTAGAAAATTACATGAAACGAAATTACATGAAATGTAATTTTGGGGAAAATTCAGAAAATCAGAATATACCTTATTCTCAGGTATGTTCTCAGAAATCAGATATAGCTTATAATACTTTTTCATACAGCTGAATATTTCCAACCAAATCCATTCATGTTTTTTTCTGAATATTAAAAAAAAAGAACAACAAAACCTCACAAACAAGTCAAGACTTATTAAATTTAGATTAACCTGTTTCTTATTCAGAATAGCAAGTACCAATCCTTGTTGGTTTTTGAAGAGTGGATAATGTGTTCTTCTCTCCTAGGCTCAGACCTTTATGTGCCAAATTTCAGTCTGGAGCACTGTTTCTCAAACCACATATTATATCTTTGAGCTGAGTTGATCTATTTCAGTATGTAAGCAAGAACTAGAGCTTTGGGCTCATATTGAACCATGTCAGTATTTTTTTAAAGGCTTGGTATTTCCCCTTAAATTGTCCAGGGTGCAAGACTCAACATTACCAGGGAAGCTTCTGTTTTTCTAATGACCGGATACTCATGAAGGAAACCTCTGTCTCTACATGCAGACCCAGTAATGAGTCACTAAGAGGTGAAGAGAGATCTGAGGTATGCAGTTGAGACTTTCAGTTGCATGATTTTTGAATGCTCTGGTAGCAGGGCTAAAGATATCAGGTTTGAGATATCTATCTAATCCTTGATTTTGATTTAGATAAAGAAAAAAAAAGAAGACAAATAAGTAGTTGTTCTAGGAAAAGTGTTACGGTGTGACTTTGCAGCCAGAAATAATTCAGGGAAGGTTATGTTTCATTTTACCTGTAACTAAAACTGTATGTGGTCGTTAGCTCTTTCCCTTCACCAGCTCTGCTTCTCAGTGTAGTCCCTGACACTCTGATTGCAGTTAAACTCTCCAGACAGACATATTTCTTGTTTCCTTCTCTCCTAATGTTTCTATGGGACATTCCAGTTTCACAGTGAGTGTCCCATTAAGGTTGATCACAGGCATGTAGTCAGAGAACTTCCCTGACCAGATGTGTTGTTTGGAGAAAGCAGATCTCTACCAATACCATTAGTTCACCTGGAATGGTCAACTGACAGAGATGACCTGTCATTATAACACGCTTTCTCCTCAGTTGAGTCACACTGTTACTTCCTTCTGAAATAAGCTCCCTAGTCAGAAAAGGAAAGAGAAGATAGACAAGACTTGCAGGTCAAATGTCATAGCAAAATATAAAAATGCAGAATATTAAAACCAACCTAAAATACAAGGGGAAGACTTCTGAGTCTGCCAGTTCTCACTGTACCAGCAGTCAGGCAGCAAGCTCAGCAGCGTCCCACCAAACCTCCTGCTTTAGGAGGTGGAATACCAGGCGGGCAGGCAGTGGGACAACATTTACTTGCCAAAAATGTTCCTGCAGATTTCAGACACATTAAGTTGATGTTTTTTCATCATAAAATAATTCTGTGGACACTTCCGTGCAGCTGCTGTTCTGACAATATCGATTGACAGAAACAGGCTGAGAAACGTGCTCAGAACTCAAAAGAAAGGCTGAGGAAGGCAAACAGAGTGCAAAGATGGGGTGGGTGGAGGAACTGTGTAGAGCAAGAATCTGTGAGGAGGGTTTTTTTGTATTCCTAATATTTGATCATGTAGAAAAAGCCCGTTGTCAAAGCTCCCCCTAGTTCCTCTTATTCTTTGGTGGAGAACACAACAACCACTGGATGGGAGTGTGTCCACTATGTTTTTCACTGTGACAAATTCTTTTTTCTCTATTAATGAATTCAATTAATTTCTTCTGTCCTTCCTCACTTGTTCGTATTGTGTTCTCATGATTGAATAAACATTTTCCATTCTGAGCTCTGAAAGACTATGATACCTTGTTAAACAGACAAGTGTGGATTTTAAAAGCAAATATTTTTTTTTTTTTTGGCAGTAGTGCTGTTTTCATGCATAAAGAGATATCTCTGAACACTGTTGTGGATAGATAAATACATACTTTTTGTTTATACTTAATGGGTTGTTTTGTGGCATTAAGAAGTCTGTGAAGGTATCTATCTGACTGTTAAGAGATGTGCTACCAAACTAACAGAGGGAAGTCAATGAGGATGTCATTTTCAGTCTGACTACCAGTTTGATTTTTTGAGTTTCCTTACCAGAAAATGCAAATGCCCCAGCAGTGTTCTGTTAAGCGATATTTTGATATTTTGATTAAGCCCAGAATATGAAATGAAAGGAGAGCATTACTGGTTAAATATAAATAGCTTGTACAGAGCCCAGCATCCTACTCTGCTGTATAGGATTGCAAAAGCGTGGTATAGATCTGCACTTTTAGTGCTAAAACACAGAACTGTGCAGAAGATGGAGGTGCAAAGCTAGATTATTAGAGGTCATTCACAGTCTGTTATAAAAATATGGAAGATTTCTTCCAAATAATGTTATCATCAACCATTTTGTTTGTATACACATTCTGAGCCATATTTGCTGTAAATTTAGGCTTTTTTTTCAAATTAATTTAGGTGACATTTAGCCCTATGAATTGAGTGGCATAAAGACAGTAGAATTTTGTGGTTTAACATGGTAGAGAGAGTGCCTCTTGCTGTATCCTTATTCACAGCCCAAACTTCATCATTTGCATGTTCATCATAAAATCCTGACAGTCTTTTAAGATGCCTTCTCCCCAGAAATGTTCCTTGAAAAAATATCAAGGAGCAACTTTCATCTTCTGTTTTATCTAAGGTCCCTTTAAATATTTGTAATGCTTTGCTTGTGCAAATAGTCACCTGATTTCCTCTTTTGATCACTTGAAACAGGAGGATAATGAAACGTAACCCTTAACAAATAACTTACATGCTGTTAACATTGAGGGAACTTTCATTAGGAGTGAAAAAGCTGTGTGAACAATGAACAAGTTGCTGCAAATAACAGACCTGACTTGGAGTATTTGTGAATGAATCATGGATCTAGGTTTTTTGTTTGTTACTTTCTCGTTTGATTTTGTTCCCAATGGAAATTATGCTATATGGATGATTAGACAATTGGCAAGATTATTACAGAGCAACATAATGGTTAGATTTTTTAGTTCGGAAAAAATATTTTTCTTGGCATATTCTACAGTGTAAAATTTTGGAGTTGCATTCTATTTATCTATATACATGTCTACATGACAGGGAGACCAGGGAAGATGTTATCTGAGACAATGTTTGAATTTTGGAAAAAAAAAAATCCTTTCAATCAAAAGAAAGCAAATCTACCCCCAAAAGCATAGCATACAATGTTGCTTTGTGGCTTATATGGCCATGTCTACACTGAGGAAACTTCACATTTTCCCCAGCCTTCCTTCACTTATTCAAGGTAAGTAATATATCTGAAGCAACTGAGATTTTCTTCCTGCACATTTACTCAGATTTCCTTCCAAAGGATAAGTAGCACACCTAGGGACCTTGTAAATACACTTGACATCTGTTTAGATAAAACTAACATTTAACAGTGAGCTGTGCCAAGACTGTCTCTTCCTACTAGCTGTCTGCCATAACAATTACTGCAGATTGTACTTAACTGAGTGATGGCAGAATGGTTCACTTAGCTCCTTTCTTTTGGCTTTGTTGCTGAAGACCTGGAGCTGCATCTGTGGTACAATTTACAGCAGAAAATGGGTTTTCATTCATTTATTCCCAGGAGGCTGAAGCAGTTTACAAGGTTTATGCATTTGATAAGATCAAAGGACTGGAGAATGAAAGAAGCTGTTCAGATTTATTAGCATTATTATTAACTCAAATGACAGTTTATGGTCAACAGTGTTTTTCTTGATAAATGGCAGAGTATTTCAACTACATTCACAAATGCTTCTAGAAATATCTGTGGTACAAGTGATTGACAGCTCTTTGAAGGTTTTAAAAGAGAATGGGACAAGATGACCATGCATCTTGACTGATACCTTTTTTTTTTTTTCCTGTCACAAGTTCCTTCTCACTTTCTAAAATATTTTCCTACTGGATGGTCTAGCTCATCTTTTTCGTCTATAGCCAGAGCTATAATGAAAAATTGCTTTAATTTTTAACTCATCTTAAAAACTCAGATTGCTCCACTGACTGCTGGAGGTTGGTCTGGCATCTTAATGTAAGTTATTGCTAACCTGTTTCTGAAATTCGCAGGGAATTTGAGTCTAAAAAACTGACTAACATTTCACATCAGTGTGATTTACTTATGATGAAAATTTCAAGCATGTTAACTAGCATTTTAACATCAAAGCTCTGGACTCTAATTTAGGCAAGTGCTCCTATAATTATTGGTATATGCCCTAACATTTCTGAAAAACTAGAAAAACTCTAGAAGTCTACTATGCCTATGGATAACTATGGAAAAAATATGGTTGAGAGGTTTAAAAAAATACTCAGAATTAGGACATGTGTATTCAATATCCAGCAAAATGATCTTCTTTGTATTTATTATATACATGGTTTGCTTTTGTTAGGAAAAAAGTAAATCAGGAAGTGGCATCGTTTCAACAATAATGTACTCGGGTACACTTGCAAAGAAAATAGGTACATTCCTGTTGTGCTACTTGAATCCAGCATCATAATCTGTAAGAAATTGGATGGTTTTCTTAAAACAAAATTCCAACTAAGCAAACAAACAAAAACTCCACAAGCAAACCAAACAGTGCAGTTAACAAAATTAAATTGCTGTGATATTTGTAAATGAGAAAAGCTTTGTGTTTCACATAGTCAAAAGAGCTGAAATGAGAAGCATTCCATTTAGAGATGATTTCCTGGTTTTACAGCTTTTGCTTCTACTGTTGTTTCAAAACAAGCCATATTTTCTCTGTTGTGTTCTTTCTTGGATCTGAAACAATAACATTGGATCATAAAAAATTCTTTTTATTTTTTGCTGCTTGACTTACCAAATCTTCCCAGATACTTTGTTTAGTGGATTTATTATTAACCTTTCTTGGATAAAATCTAACTACAAGTAAGTAATACAAAATTAGATACAAAATTAAAATAACCTTGACTTACGGTATATTGTTTTCGGTTTACTGTGACTTACCTCCTGAAATCACTTTTCTCTATACTGTCAATATGTTAGTGCTCAGCAGTCTCCTATAGAACTGACTTTTGACTCCATGTCAGGGTTTGTTACAGTTACTCGTTTTCATGTAATTTCTCTAGCCTCGGGGAAGCACTTTTTCTTTCTTTTTCTTTATTTTCTCAGCAGTTTGAGAGATTCCTATCCATTTCCACCAGGCTGCAAATGCGAAAGCATACCTATAATAAAAATCTGTGTAAGGAGAGCAGAGCAATTTGCAGTCTCACACCATTATGACACTGGTGTCACACCACGAGATGCGAACGCTGTGCTCCCAAGCAAGGAGCACGCCACAGAGCCACTCCTGGCAGCATGTCAGAACTGCTCCCAACCTGTCTTGTGCCCTGCTGCAAAAGTTATAAAAACCTTCAACACTCATTATCCAGCACTATTAGAATACAGTGTGGCAAAAGGCAAGGGGGAATGGGTGAGATAGATTGTCTTGAGGTTTTTAAGGAAAATTAGCTGTGTCACAGAGACCAGGCCTATGCCTGACAAGCTAGGCTTTCCACTGGGGGTTGTGGGGAGCACTTCAAGTATTCTACTGTTGTGTGGTTAGTGTTTTGTAGCAGTAGAAGATATTTGGTGGGTGAAATACCATGTTGGTACTGATGATTTTGCTTAAGCACTCAAAGCAGGAGTTGCTCATGTTATCTCCTTGCCCTGTGGCTCCTGCAGTGGCTGCTCAGCACGCCTGCCTTCCATGCTTCCACTCTCCACATCCCCACATTCCAAACTTGCTAACCATGGGGGTCAGAGAAAGAGTGAAAACAGAGAAAATGGAGGTGGTGTAAACATGTCAGTGCTATAAATCAGTACCGCTGAACTGCACTCGGTGTCGCTGACTGGAGGAACTGGTCTGTGAACTGCACAAAGGTGTCCCTTCCACAAACAGGGGTGTTAGTAAAGAATTGCTTGTCAGTAATCATGTGGGGGGCAAGCCTTAGCATCCACCTTGAGTTCTTGTTACTGAAAATTTTCTAGTGCTTTATAACTAGTATCTAGAGTGGTACTGCTTAGTTAGGTGCATGAGAAATAGAAAGAAACAAAGGACTGACTTGTTTTGATCAGTGGGGAGAAAGAAAAAAAAAATCACTTTTAGTATAAGCATGTTTAAACCCTGAAGTAATCGTGTAAAAGATACCTGTAAAAAACTGATTTTTATTAATCCCAGTTGCTTCCTAGTTATTGATTAGCAAACTAGCTTAGGGCTATTGAAATTCTTGCAATTAAATGACTCCATAGAAAACAAGGAGAATCCTACTTTCTCCAGCTAACAGAAGGTCCAGCTCGAATGCCTATGGTCCATCATCTAATTTTCCAAAGGTGTGGCCATTGACTTCATCACTGTACAGAGAATGGTGTTAATGGTTGAGCTTAGCTGGCCAGTTGTGGGTGTCAGATACCATGTGTTGTTCAGAACCAGCTCCCGGGAATATTTGTTCTCCAGTGTACTTTATGAATACCTACAGACCTCGGTAACCCCTTGATCTGTGCAGCTGCTTATCCTCTCAGAAACAGGTAAGGGCTAAGTGGTGCAATCAAGCCCTCTGTCAGAAACAGACATTCATTAGCAGGAGAAAGGAAAATTCACTTCTAAACAGTTTGCAGTAACGTGTGTTCATGCAGGATATGAAAGAGCCTGTCTGCTGTTTTGGAACCTGAAGGGATAGGTCCTTTCACAGTCATTAAACCTCAGTAAGGATATTTTAAAAATAATCAATTGTTTTAGTCTGAGTGAAATAAAATATCCTGTTGACTCTGCATTGTAAAAGCTCCTTTGAGATTCCCCTTCTTCATATAGATATTTTGGCTGAATTGATTTAACAGGACATCTTTAATGTCTTACTATGAGAAGAGAGAGAATTGGTATATGGTTGAGTTTCACTGTGTGCCAGGATGCTGAGGCTTAGCATAAATAAGATAACCTCACAAATAAACAACAGATGGCTGATGGCCTAATGCTTTGCTTTGGGTGTACATGACAGGGATTTATTCTTTCAACCTGGAGAAGGAGCCTTGGAAAGGCTGAAACTGCAGAAATGTATGACATGCGGGCAGAAACAGTTTGTTATGGGGATTTGGTCTGAGCAGATGGTATTAGAATACAGATCTATTATTAGGCATCTGCTTCCCATCTCAGTTATACGATGTGTAAGACTGAGATTAAATTCCCTGAGGAATGCCTGGATCACTTACTAATTTGTACATGCGCATCTCTATTTGTCTTTCTTTGAATTCAGGCAGTGGGCTACGTCCTGAGCTACGTTACAGGGATATACATTTATAAAGTGACAGAAGTGTAACTGCCAGCAACATCTGAATCATATTCTCACTACACAGAGAACTCCCTAGGGATAAATTATTAGTTAAAGATTAATACCCAAACCGGACAGAAACCTCTGTCCTCTCTGACAAAATGTGCATGGATCCACACACTGAAAGGGCAGCAATGTGTTTTATAAGACCTGCTATTAGGTAGTGGATTAGGATTTCTTTCTGCCTTATCCCCATTTTCCTTCATGCTAAGGTATATCACAGGATCAGTATTATGGATGTCTTCATGTCAGACTCTGCTGGACTTCAGTCAAGAGCTATTCCAGGCTCTGAGAAGTGGGCTTCAAAGCATTTGCAGTAAGGAAAATCCCATATCTTGTAACAAACCAAATTATTTAGGGACTTCTAAACTCTACTTTCTATGCTTCCCGTGTGAACCACTTGAAGCTGATCAACAGAGCCCAGCGACTTCCTGCTGTGAGGGACCAACCCCTTCCTGCCCCACCTACAGCAGGGTTGAGCACAGCCCATGATCCCATGGAAAACCACACAATGTCCTCGTGGTCTGGGTGACCTGGCAGGGTTGCATACACTAATGGGGCAAGGACCTCAGGTCAGTAACCTGCCTTGTAGCAGGGAGCTGGAGCTGCTTATAGCTGTCTTGCTAAGAACAGCCTAGGGTGGTTCAAAGCTCTGACTGTGTTTTACCAGAATCGCCTCACTCCCTTCCCTCGCTGCTGCACTCCCACCAAACCTCATGCAGGAGGAGGACTGTGAGTTCTGAATCTCCCTTAATTAACACTCCCACTCAGAAGCCTTGGAGCATGAGAGAAAAGCATCCATGATACCGCACAGCTCTCCCCCTGGCAGTTGTTTCTAAGCCCTCCTAAAGGCAAGAGGACCATAATTTCATCTGCTTGACCTCTCTATGGGACATGTTGTGTGAAGGCTGAGGGAAACTAACCAACTTAATTAGAGGAAATGCCCTCAACCCAGCATCTCAGTGCCTCATCTTCTAATATTTAATAACAAATATGTTCTAGGGCAGCAAAGATGCTGCTCTAGATGCATTTCAGTTGTAGTTGATGCTGTTATGTTATCTACTGGGTTGGAAGGCAGGAAAAGTTTGCTGAACTTCAGCTCCAGCAAAGTGTCTCTGATAAATATGTAAAGCAAAATTCTGATTACATCAAAGAAAATAATGTATCTGTTAAGCTCTACTTCTCTGAAGCAATTTCAGGCTAGCAGAAGTTGCTTTATTAATAAATAAGTATACAGATTTAACAAGAAGTTCTCCCTCCTTACATAGAGAATCTAAGGAATTATATGCAACCACTGAGGTAATTTTTTTGCCTATGAGTTTCCACCATCTTCTGCAAAGCAAAACAGTGCAATAAATGGCTGTCCTTGTCAAGTTTCTAGTGTCATGTATGATCCAAGCTGCTGTGTTTTAAAGGGGTGTATGTTACCAAAATTAGTAGTGTTCCAGTGTGAACAAGCTCTTACATCTGATCCCAACTAGACTGGGTGAATAAGTGCTGAAATTCAAAAATTTACCCAAAAGTTATGTTCTTATCTTCATGGTGAATGAGCCTGCATCCTAGGGCTGCTAATGTAGGTGAGAGGCCTATCCTTTGTGGCTAAAGGTAATGTTCAACTTACAAGTACTTCAGTTCTTCAAAGTGTATCAGGATGAGGCTACAATAGCATTGAAACCATCCACGTGTGGGACTTGCAGAGTTTAGGGCCTGTACATCTATTATGATGACTTTGCTGATCAGCCTGAGTATACAGTCACTGTTAGTCCAGGATTTCCAGGTGTCCATAAGCTTTGTCAGACCTATAACTACATAAAAGTCCATGTCCTTCTATTTTCAGTCAGACAAGTATCTCAGCTACCCCAGACAGTGCTTGTGGGTTGGAAAGGAGAACTGGTCACCTTTTCCATGTTCTTTCTGTGACTATAAATCAGTCTGGCTCAATTAAACCTAGCTTATATAATCGCATAAGAATAGAGTGGTTACAGACTTATTTAATTGCATGTTTCTTCATTTTTGCTGACTTTGGAGTCAGTTTCTTGAAAGGTAAAAAGACAGATGAGGTATGGTAGTAACACAGTAAGTTCTCTGAGGAATGTTTTCTTTCTAAGAACACAGTAGAAAGAGATGGGTGTAGACCTGAGATCCCAGTAAAGCTTTGCAGGTGGGGAGGGGGGCTGTTGTCTAGGGGACTAGTCAAGCTATTTCAGCCCTGAAAAAGAATCAGTGCCAAAGGCCATTGCACTTACCCCAAAAAATTTGGTGGATTATTCAGTTTTGCATTTTCATTTTCAGTACTAAGAATCATTCTAAGTGGAGAGAAAAAATAAATACAAAAATGGGAATGGAGAATAAAACCCCTTTCATGAAAAGAGATGTAATGAGGAGAGAAAATTGCCTCTTTTCATTACAGCCTTCAGCCTGACCTCATGCTCTGTCTCACAAGCTGTATTTTTCATTATTATCCTCAGAAATATCTTATATTCCATGTACTTATTCTTCCTATTGAGGAAATTCAGACAATGATGGCAATGACAGAGATGAGGAAACCTGTTTTATGGGAGCTAACCTGTAGCCATCCACACAAGGTTTCTAAAGAACCTAAAAAGTGTTTCTTTCCCAGCATTTACAGTTAATTAACATTTTTCACCCTCAGCTGATGATGTTTCAGATTGAGCAAATTGTATCTATCATTGCTAAAGTGGAACTGTCACATACATGAACCCCATATTTCTTTCATTTAAACAAAAATAAGAAAGGAATAAACTTTATGGATAGATAAAGCAAGTAGCAGTCTACCCTTGCACAGTTTGCAGATGGCATAAAGAGAAAACGTCAATCTTGTAATTATCACCAGCAACAATTGTTTCTTGTTAAGCTTAAAACTTGGCTAGAGCACTGTATCTAATTCTCTCAGTATTTTACTGAGGTGGTAGAAGCTGAGCAGAAAGAGTGCCAAAAGTATTTATACCTTCTTCGTAAAGTTAAACAGAATCAATCCGAGTACAGCATTAGACTTCAGAAGATCCAGGAGCATTTTGAAAAATGAAGTTCATTGATGTAGTTAAAATCTTAAATTAGTGACATGATGCCATACCCAGGCAAGGAGATCTAGAATGTTTAAGTGTCCAGAAATATGTTCTGAAATCAGCCTCAGTGAGGAGAAACACAGCTGATTAAAGATTCCATATTCCATCATTTACCTTTAATAACATCAAAAGATCAAACAGCACTGCCCACAGGTGTCCAACACTATGCACCGTTTTAGGAGCTCTCATCTGAGTTGCTTTTCCATCATGGCCCAGAGTCTTATTTATGAGCTGCTATTTCCCAGCCCATGGTGGGTTTTTTTCTTTATTTTCTTGTGTATGGATGGCCCATATTCCCCAGCATACTGCCGTGCATTTGGCTGTGTCAGAAAGTTTCTAAAACACATAATTAAGATTTTATATGCCCATTATATTATTGGCTCATCTCATTGTCATTCATAGGCTTTCTTGAATCTTATTTCTTCATTCTTTCCTTCTTAGTCTGTCTTCACATTTGCAGGTCATTGATGTCTTGAGCTGTTTTAATTGGGATTTTTTTGGTGAAACTTAGTCCTAGTTTTTTCTTTTATTTTGGAGCTATGTGTTCACAGTATTCCCCTATTGCAGAATAAAATTAAGTGGCTGTAATAATGTGATTTTTAAAAAAATCTGTAATTTGGTGGAAATTGTATTGATAGTATTCACTGTCTTATTTTTTTTTGTCAGAAAAAGCAGATTCAAAATACAATCTTTTTGGTCAATGAAATTATTTCTTTTCCATGCAATTTTTTTCTCAAAAAAATTACTCACTATGGTTAACCAAAAATAAAAGAAGAAAAAAGTAATTTTAAAATTTAGTTTTTCTTCCCAAAAGCTGAAAGATACAGTCGTTTCATGTGGAACAAGCATAACTCCACAGTAATTCTGCCGGTTAGTACTGTTTGGGAATCTGAAGTAATGTGTCAAAGGTTATTTTTTTTTTTTTGTCCTGAACTAGTTCAGTTGTGCATTGCTCTCAAACCTCTTCTAAGATGGGCAGATCATTTACCCAAAGTTGAATAACTGAAGAATTTCAGGTGCTCCTATGAAACATGGTTTATAAGAGCTGACATTTTTTCAAACTTGGTTGACACCCTGTATGTTTAAAAGAAGTTGACAAGACAGAGCTCTTGGTCTTCCAAGTCTCTTTATATGGTCTTCCGTACTCCTGTATCTGTGAGTATGAAATATTTATCATTAGACAAGATATATTATCCATTATTTTAGGGGGAAAAAGTGGTAGCAATATATCCCATAGGATATTAACACATCCAAAGAGCCTGGCTAGGTTAATTCTCTGCCTGTGCACCACTGCCTCCAAATGAAAGCTTTGTAATTGAAGAGGGAAGATCCCTACCAAATGTTTTCCTTATTGACATGATCTTTTATTGTTTATTCATGCTCACTGTAGCAAGGAAGACCTATTTTCCTGCAAAGAGCCTATTTATACTCCTTTCTAATTTTCCATTTCAATGGCTTTATGACTTGTCCTTCAGCTTTGCAGAATTTTCTTTGCTAGAGGAGTTTTCCTCCTCTCATAAGCTGAGAGGCTCAGCCTGAGAAAGAGTACTATGGAGATTATTTTTCCAGTTAAAGCAGTTTTAAAAAAGCCCCAGGAGATGTGGATGGGCCTTCTATACTTCCTGCAGATGGTCTGCTGGGCAGTCAAGTGATTTAAGCCTCAATGTAAAGAGCCTTAATGAAACAGGAAGGAGTAGGAATGCAAAGCCATTGCTAGAAAGCAATGGATTCAAAGCTTTTTGCAGCTATTTTTCAGGTACAAGATTGGTAGGTCTGTGCTTGTTTGGACGTGGCAAGGGTAAAAGTGCCCATGGACTCAGGCTCAGTGACACCGTGGTGGAGGAATCCAGCTCCATATCAAATGCTGACATAACTTGTTTCCCTTTTTCAGCCAAGTGGTTCCTGTAATTTCCCATGAAACTCAAGTGATACACATAAAAAAAAAAATAGATTATTTCCTTTTCTTCAGGAACCACTGTGAGCTAGAAACACCGAAAGGAAACCTTGGGTGACTATTGGAGCATGCAATATCTAAGTGGGTCTCAAATAATTAAAATTCTGGACGTTCAGGGAATTTCTTACTATTTTGTTTTAGTGCGTTTATTTTTTAGGATTTACTGCAAGATAGGGCATTGTTCCATAGAGGGAAAGTAAAGTTCTTTTATTGAAAGCACTTTCTAAACATGATTAAGCTGTCTCAAAGTACACTGCTAGCTTTCTGTATGGAAAGTTAAGGCCAGATCCCTCTGTTATAAACTCTGCTGTCTTCAGTTTGGGGCACTGGGAACAAAATTCACAGCCACTACCTTCATCATCCCAGCAGTCACCTCTTTGGTCTCTCATGTGCTGCAAAGATTTCTCAAGCTAGTTTTCATTACTCTGGCTGAACAAACTTTTAGGTTGCAAAACTTCAAAAACATAATGTGGATTTCTTCTCTCTACTGTCTGCAGATATCCCAGAAAGGACTGAGAAGGTCACTCTGGTAGGTCTCTGTTTACTCCACATGACGTTTCAATAAGGGCCAAAGTTATTTACTCTCTGAATGCTTTGTTATAGGATGGGCAGCAGTCCATTATCAATATCTTTATCATACAATCACAGAATATTATGTTTTGGAAGGGAACTTGGAACTCAGGAGGTCTTGTGACCAACCTCCTGCTCAAAATGGAATCAGCTGTGAGGTTGGGCCAGATTAATCACATCTTTATTCAGTCAGGTCTTCAAAAATTCCGAAGGTGGTGACCACTACAATGACTGACTGACTGCTCTCGTTGTGAAAAAGTTTCCTCTTATATCCAACTTGAACCACTCCTTGTTAATTTGTCACGATTTTCCTTTTTGTTGTCCCATCCTGCTCCTCAACAATGAACCTGGGGCGGTCTTCTCAGTTGCTTTCTTGCAGGTATTAGAAGGTTAAGTCATCCCTAAGCTTTTCCTTCTCCATACTGAAGTGTGTGTAGGCAATTTTCTTTCTTTAGTCATGGGTGTCACAGTCAGCTAATATCAAGATTTTGCTTATTATTATTTTGCCTCATTATTACATAATTAGATATGTAATATAAGTAAAATAAATTCCTCGGTCATAGATTGATAAGCATTAGTAGAGTGACCCACAAGTCTATAGATAGTCAGCAATCTAGTTCAACTGTGTTTAGTCAGATGGAAACTGTGATTCAGGTTTATCTTTTTAATGTGGAAACTTTACTGAAGCATTGGAGGTGCAGTGCTCCTCTGCCTCAGCAGCTCATTGTAGGTCCCACTGTTTCTTTGAAAATCTGGTGGCAGATGACATAGAATTAGCCATTCACTTGTGTGACACAACATCTGCAAACATCTACTGAAGGCAATTTTCTTAGCAGGACTTTGTTTTCTCAGACTTTGTTATAATTGTTTCAGGAATAGGGTCACAGCTCTCTACTCAAGAAATCTGTGCATGAATTAGGAGATACGGTTTCAATTCCCTGTTTCACTATGGATTTATTTTTAGACTATGCAAGTCTAAATAGCAGGGCTATTATCTTTCCTTACAGACAAAGAAAGAAAGCAATCATTTCCAGGGAATGATCAATTCCTTCCTAAACCAGATGCTTAGAACAGTTCAGCCATATAAACACCTCTTTTTATCTAATGACTCTTACAGGAAATTTAAATTTTAAAAAATCTGTAATTTGGTGGAAATTGTATTGATAGTATTCACTGTCTTATTTTTTTTTGTCAGAAAAAGCAGATTCAAAATACAATCTTTTTGGCCAATGAAATTATTTCTTTTCCATGCATTATTTCTTTTTTTCCTAGCTTAGCTGCACACACCTACATTTCAGACTTCTAAAGTTAGGTTAGATGAATTCTACTCTCAACTGTTCCAAGCCTCAGTTCTTGCCTTCAAAATGGTCCCTGTGTCTCAAGAGGGATTAATTGGAAGGATAAGAGCCTGAAGGATTTTAAGATATCCAGCACCATGTGATAGAGACAGCTAGGGACTGTGGTTCACATATATGCATCCATTAAGGTATCGATAAAATAGCTGTGTTGGGTAGAAGCAGTACAAAGATTATGATGGAAGATACATAGCTGAAGTCCTTTCAGAAATAGGTACAACACACCTCCCAGATTCTCCCTCCAGATAAGGGCAAAGAGAAGGTGATACTGCTTCTCCATGCAGCTGAATCTGCCTCTCAGCAGCACCACTGTGCTAAAAAGGAGGAACCAAATTAATGAAACTCAGAAATTCACCTCAGCTTCCTCAGTTGCAAATCGTGCTTTAAATTTTTATGTGGAATGGTGTGATGGGTATAATATATGATTCCATTTCAGGTAATTACATTCTCCCTGCTTAAAATTCTCACTGTAGTTTTCACTGGGAAAACAATTCTTCATTTCTCCCTCCTGCAGCCCACTGGGTAAGTACCACTGCTGTCAGAATGGCTTTTGTGTGCCACCCCCATGCCCTTCATGTGCATACATACACAAATTGTGGTGATGTTAGATTGAGCCCTGCATACACAGACCTTTGTCCTGCCTGAAACTGAAATTGGTTGGAATTGCCTGGGTGTAGCTGGGAGCAATATTTGACCTGCAGTTTTAAAACCACAGGGGATGAAAGAGGCTGTGCAAAATCATTGTTCTAGTCAGTCTTTGCATCTAGAGAACAATGTTTTATCAAGAATCCAGAGTCATGTAATTTTTCCTCATTCCCCAGTGAAGCAGATTAATATAATTTGATGGATTGTGAGACCAGATACTCTGAGGCAGGGTGAGGTGAAGTAACTTGCTGGCTATCAGGCAATGTGAACAGTCATATGAACACTTGCAATGTAGTCTGGCCTTCTCAAGGAGTTAACCACCTCTCAGCCAAATTACCTGGTTCTACCAAAAGTGGTTTAATTGCTCTGGTTTGGGGCAAACAAAGAACTCATAATGTCACTGCCTGTTGAAAGACGTAGCAGCCAGAAGTAGACAAGGGGTAGCTTGTCTTAAAGCTCCAAACCAAGCTGGCAGCGCTTTTTAACTAGGCACCGAGACAATAGGAAGACATGGCTAAAAGCCAAGTGGATGCCACCTTTTCCCTCTTCTGCCAAATCCATGCACAGAGCAAGCCTTATTCTGTGGCCTTCAAGGCAAGTTGTACAATTCATTTGGGTTTAAAACTCCCTAGTCACACATGGGGATTATTGGGGTTTTTTTTCAGTTTGTTTTGTTGGGGCTTTTTGAGGTGGGGGTAGAGGGGCTTATTTGGTTTGGAGGGTTTTTAGGTGGTTTTCTGGGGGGGCGGGTTTGAGCTGGTGTGTTTATATCCCCTGGCGGCTGCCACACTGTGATATGTGCCAGCAGTCCTGGAGTCTGCTTCTTGGTGTCATGAAATGAGGCAAAAAGACCCAGGTGTTCACCCTGCAGACTTTCCTGCTTCATTCTTCTACATTCCTACAATTGATCAGTTTCCCCTTTTTCCTCTTTTTTGCTTTATTTTTTAAAAAAAAAAAAGTACTTTTTTTTTTTTAATTTCCTTGCAAATGTTTTCTTCTCAAGATATATTTACATTTTATTCATGACTCTGTCAAGATTAATTTCAGCGCTTCACGCTGCCTGTGACTCCTCATGTATAATGAATGAAGCAGCAGCTGCTGCAGCTGACAGCCTGGGCGCTCCAAGGGCACATACACACCAGCATCATTGGCAACCTCTTACCAGGAAAGATTTTAATACCCCTGCTGTCTCAAATGCACTTCTGTCCAGGGCATGCTTCAGGAAAGAATTGTGGTTGCTCTAAGCAGAAGGTACTTTTCAAAATAACTTTCTTGCTGTTTAACTATATGCATTGATAACTGCAAAGACTTTGGCTCCATCACTGTCTTAAGGCTCTAAGATGCAGAGTGTCTGGACTTGATTACTTTGGTGAAATCCTGTGGAATTACTTAGCCATCTCATTACTGTAAGAAAATAATCCTGGATCTGGAATAGCGTACAGACACAGCCTCCATTTTTCCTCTTTCATCACACAGAATAGCTTCTTGATATCATAACTCTCCAGAGGCCAAGGATGCTTTTGCACTGAGTATGCTCTCAGAGAGTTAGAACAATCCCTGGCTCTGCTACAGGTTTCTTGAGTAGCCTTAGCATATTGCTGCCTCTTGATGTTGCATGATCTTTGCATTCAAAATGAGAGGCTAATATTTCTGTTTTCCTACCAGTATTTTTCCTATTTAGATTAGAAGCTTCTTTAGAGGAGTGCATTAGATGCTTGGATGGACCTTAACACTGACATCTTGATCTTCCTGGAATTTTTTAGGCTGAGCCATAGTAAGAACAATTATAGTAATAAACCAATGTTTTCTGGATTTCTAATTGAATTACTACCTCAATCAGGTCCTGCATTCATTTACAGTCAAGCAAAATAAGATGATCACGTTTGCTTATATTTCAGTATTTCTAGTTATCATTACTCCTTTAATTTTAACTCTAACTGTATAAATACTTTTAACATTTTGGCTTCTTTGCAATTTTTGGGTTGTAAAGCAACTTACGGTGTACCAGATTGTCATCTCAGAATTGAACTCTATTTTCAAACTGTGTC
The DNA here is from genome assembly GCA_013396695.1 of Sakesphorus luctuosus. Lineage (NCBI taxonomy): Eukaryota > Metazoa > Chordata > Aves > Passeriformes > Thamnophilidae > Sakesphorus > Sakesphorus luctuosus. The sequence continues at coordinate 157,194 of VWZD01005124.1, read as the reverse complement.
AGGCAAAACCTCAGATGGCAGAACTCTCTTCCATCTTCACATCCTCTTGTGAATACAGCTCACAAAATAGGGATACAGAATCCCTTCTAGTACCATGATTAACTATTATGTTTCTTCTGGCTCATAAAAGTCATGCTTCTTAGGAAAAAAGAATCAATGTTGAGTCTTATAAGATGGCGTCATTAAAATTTCTTCCAAAATACTGTGTAAATGTTACAGTCTTAGAGAATAATTAAATATCCGATTCCAGAGAAATTGAACAGATTAGCTAGGTGAAAAACTACTCATCCAAAGAATACGTTTTTGTGCTCTGACTCTTGCTGACCAATTTTAATACTGTAAATTTGATAAATGAAAGAGTTCGCTAATTTTTCACAGCTGGGGAAAGTGAGGCCTATGTTGTGCAGATGGTTTGCCATAGACTCAGTCCGTGGAAAATTCCAGTTCATCACTCGGAGGGATTGTTAGCCTGTAGCACTGCATACAGTCCAACACAGTTGGTTGGCATCAGCAACCTGAAATAAATAGTGAGGTGCCACACAGCATACAGCACATATCTTAACGATGGATTTTGCAAAGAAAATGGCTCTGGCCTTTCACTCTGCGCACTCCTACAGGAGAATGAAGGACCACTATTCCTTACAGTGTTTGAACATGGGTTGTTTTCCAGCTCATTTGTTCACTATGGTAAAGCAGTAACATCCAATTACTGTGACTTCCACTATTTCTCCCTTCCTGCAGTTCTTCTGTACTTGCATCTGCTTTTTTCTTTTTCCTTCTGCTAGCTGAAGACGACACAAGGTAAATATTCCCTTTCATAAACCAGACATTTCTCTAGTCAAGAAGTTCAGATTCATTCAGACAAGCTGCCACTTACGTAGTTCTCCTTTACCTGTCTGTTGTACCCTTGCAAATTTTGTAACCAAGACAGGTCTAGGAGAATTTGTTAAACAGGAGAATTCAGATGCTGGCAACTCAGGATATGTTACTTTTTTCTTTGCAAATGCAAGTTTTTTTGATACAGAATGATTATGATCAGACACTAACCAGATCAGATCTCCCATGCACCAAGTTGTTCATCCTTGCAATTATCAACTACACAGTAATTCCTCTTTTGTGACACTTAACATCCTGTCTGTGCTCGGGGCTGTCCTGTTAATAAATTTAACATACAAATTCTAAAATATACCCTCTTCATCTGGGTACTGTATTCTTTATTGGTTGTCATAATGGTATGTGTTGTTGCTATGCATGGTTAAACGTTGAGGGACTGCTCTGCATTTTTGTGGATGTTGCTATTTTCGGTGCTGCATTTTCTGCTATAGAAACATCTAGATTCATAATTCCCAAACTTGTGAAAGCCAAACCTTCATTTCCTCTTAGGAAAATAAAGCCAGTCACGTATATTCTGACTCCCACAAGACACTGAAAAAAGCCTTATTTGTGCATAATCAGCTTCTTGGACCTTCACCCCTAGTGCAAGATCCTTGGTTTTGTTTTTTTCTTGTATCTCTCAATAATCTACCATTACAGAAAGCCTTGACAACCCCAGTATAGGGGTAAAAATATTCTTAGAAGCTGAGAGGGCATGAGTGTAATGGAATTCTTCTAAGTTTGAAACTCTAACATGGAAAGGTCATTCTAGTGCTGAGTACCTCTGAGAAGAGGACGTTCTTTGTACTGAATGTCTTCTGTATCCTACTGTAATTTATTCATATGTATTTATATCATAATGCCACAGGCTACTTGGCTGTTTGATCCCAACAGCAAGAAAATCAAATTGTTCATTTTTTTCTGTCATGAAAAACAATCTAAAATCTTGGGAATCATCATTATACTGTTTAGACAAAATAACTTGTCAAGAGTACAATGGATGTCTGGACTCTCCTTCCAGTACCTACCTGAGCTTGGGGAAATGCATGGCTTGTCTCCTGGGGTTGTTGATGCCATTAAGCATTGCTTTGAGCAAGGAGAAGACAAGAAAGCATGCCTGCTGGTCTCAGTTCTGACTCTGCTCCCATTTGCTGTTTGTTGTAGTGCTCAATGAAGAGCAACTTATTCTTTTCTGCCTTTGAAAGAGTGACTGCAGAAACTTGCTCAGCAGTGCCAAGACAGTGATTGTCTCAAAATTTAGTTAGAGGGGCTGAGCAAGCCTCAAATGTTGCTGGCAGGGAACCAACCAGACTGGCCTTGTGCAGTCTCATGGGTTAAAAAGTTCTTTATTCTGCCCAAGTTAGAAGTAGGGATATGCTCAGTGGGTTTTTTTGGTCTAAAATCTTGGTTACAAACCACTTGAAGGGCCCATGACACATGGATTGATGGTATTTTCTTAGTCCAAGTCACCAAAATAATTCACAGAAAAATACCTCATTTTTCAGTGAAGTGGCCTGGTTTCATGCAGAGAAAAGTCAGAACCAAGAACAGAGAAACATGAACCTCTTCCAGTCCAAAGCCTGGTTAGAAGAAGAGCTAGGTAATATCAATGCTTATGTACACTTTACCTGACCTATGCAAATTGACTCAGGCTCTACCAAAAAGCCAAGGTGACATCCTGCCTTTGGCAGGAATGATATTTTAAGGTTTATCTGGCAGTAATTTGTAAATATGAAAAATGCTGTAGCAAGGACTGTTGAACCCCCCCAGATAGTGCCAAGTTAGAAATGAATTTTCAGGGGCCCTTTGGGAATTGTTTATCTCCCCATCTGATTTTGTTATTCTCCCTCCTTCACATTGAGGAAAGATGAAGTGACACATTTCTTGGTGAAAGAAAGTGTATCTTGTAGTAGTACTTCTAAGCCTGCAGAAGAATAATTTCCCAGGAAGTAATCTAATTCCAGCTGGAATCTGGATGCACATGTGTGACTGTATACATATATCTATTTTAAAAGTAATTTTTATTTTCATTTTGCTAGCAACCCCTAATCCAAAACACTATTGGTTAACCAAATTTCGTTCAGCAAAAATGAGCTTATTATAGGTCAGGATTTTTAAAAATGTGAGAAAAAGTTTCTGGGCATCCAGATCTAATTGTTCATACTGTCATGTTGCTATAAAGGGCCCTGGAGGGGATTGGCTCCTGCACTCTCCCAGACAATCACTCAGATGTGCAGGGGCCACAAGATTCTTTCAGTACATAGCCCAGATGAATCCACCCTTTTGAAAGGATGAGAGAACTCAGCAGTACCGATGTATGCTAGTCTGTAGCTGTTCTCCTCAGTGCTAAAGAGAGCAGTGACATAATTAATTTATGAGCATAAGAAGCAAAATCTCTATATCTGCACACATAGCTGCTATTTTTCCCCCCTTTTATTTCCCTTTTCTCCAGGGTAGATAAGATTATTGCTGCATACGGGCTTCATTTGCTCTTACATACCAGATTCTAAAATCAGAATAACAAGACAGAAATCAGTGCAAGTAATCCTGATGGCCCACTGGCAAAAGAGATCAGAGGCATAGAAGGAATTTTTTTTTTCACTTTTCATTAACTCGAGTCTAAATTCATAATTATTGAGAATCACTTTGCCTGTGAAATATCTAAACATCGGATCAATCCCCTCAAGTCACCCAGTTTCTGCACAGTGCTTTTCTATTCAGACTTCTAGATTCAATAACAGTTTATACAGTAAAAGAATACTGCAGGCAATATTTCTGCAGTCAGTATTTAGAGTGCACTTGATTGCATTAATATTTGTATATGGTGTGTTACATAAGCAGGAAATGATTAAGACACATTTGTTGAACTGTAACAACTGTTGTTCTTACCAGTAATAACAGCCACCATTCTGCATGCAAAATGCAATCAGCCACTGTGCTTTAGGCTGTCAGCTGATTGCTTCTGCTGCTGAAGGTGTGCAGGGAAGGGTCAGAAAGCAATTTCTAGTCCTTATGTATAGCCATAATTTAAGGGTTGAAGAAAGGTGGACATGCTGAACTGCTGGTCTTACAGACAATGGCAAACATTGCTTGGATCCAGGTTAGGTTTACCTGGGTGACTAGCACCTTATAAGGACTCCCTTTTCTCTTTGTGCTTGCTATACCATGAAGTATGTTTCAGAAAACTGGGCTTGCCTCTGAAAGGCAGCCAGACCTTGTGTATAGTGTGCTGCAAAAGTCAATGGATTAGTAAGAGAGGGTAACTGTTCTTGGGGCAGAGTTATAGAAGAAATTGGAGCAAGATCAATGTCAATATGGCCTTCAAGTAAGTAGATTCTCTTCCCTTAGCTGTCAGAAAAGTAATTGTATCTCTGATTAAATGTTGTTTTTTTTTTTCCCAGAACACCTACTAGGAATATCACAGAATCACAGAATATGCTGAGTTGGAAGGGACCCACAAGGATCACTGAGTCCAAATCTTAGTCCTGCACAGGACCATCCCCAAGAGTCACACCACATGCCTGAGAGTATTGTTAATATGCTGTTGACCCCCAGGTCCCTTTCCACGGCACAGCTTTCCAGTATCTCATTCCAGGGTTGCTCTATCCCAGATGCATAATCTGGCACTTTTCCATGTTGAACTTCATATGGTTGATGATTGCCCAGTCCTCTAATTTGTTGAGGTCTCTCTGCAGGGCCTCCCTGCTTTTGAGGGAGTGAACAGCTCCCCCAGTTTTGTGTCATCTGCAAACTTGCTTAGTATACCTTCCAGTCCTGTGTCCAGGTCATTCATGAAGATGTAGAAGAGCACAGGGCCCAGGATGAAGCCCTGTGGAACCCCATTAGTGACAGGTCACTAGTCAGATGTTCCCCCATTCACTATTACCCTCTGTGCTCAAGCCAATTGCTCCCTCATGCCATGATGTGTTTATCCAGCTGTGTGCTGGACATTTTGTCCAGAAAGATCCTGTGAGAGGAAAGCATTGTTGAAATCCAAAGAGATTACATCAACTGGCTTCCCTTCAGCAGCTAGGTCATAAAACGAAATCAGGTCTGATAAGCAGGACTTTCCCCTCATGAAGTTGTGCTGGCTGTGACTACTAACTGTGTTGTCTTACAGGTGTTTTCCAATACCTCCCAGAATAGGCTCCATAACTTTACCAGGCACTGAAGTGAGACTGATAGACCTGTAATTTCTGGGGTCCTGGTTCTTGCTTTTCTTGAAAACTGGGACAATGTTCACCAGCCTGCAGTCAGCTGGGACCTCTCTGGATTCCCAAGAGAGGTTTTGTGATGACATCAGCTAGCTCTTTGAGGATTCTGGGATGAATCCCATCAGGCCTCATATGCTAAGTGTGTACTCTGTCTTCATATAAGGATAACCCTTACAATAATATCATGCAAGTCCACTTGCCCACCCTGCTACCTACCTACTTCTCCAGGACTTGTCCAAGCCAGCTGCCAAGGCAGATCAATCAGCATTTTTATTCCTCTGTGGACTGTGAAGATAGTCACAGTCCTACTTTCACCAACACCAGCACCAAGCTTCTGCAGCCTGACTCCAACTTTGTGCCAGAAAAAGAGGGAGCAGATTAAGGCCAAGCAACTGTCTGTGAGTGATTAGAAGTAAATGGGATTTGGCAAATACTGAGTTGGCAGGAGGCATTAGAGAGCAGCTCTTCATCAGTGGGTTCCCCATGGTGCTTTGAAGGGTCATTGTGTGTACTGGCGGGATTCTCATGTTTTCTTGCTTCCTCCTTCCCAGAGGCATTTTGGGGAGGAAGATTATTCTCTGCCACATAATCACTTCAACCCTCTCCCTCCCCACAGCACACCCTTCCTTCACAGGTTTGTTTATCGTGCCAAGCCATGATACAGGGTTTTGCTGTGCTGTTTCTCCTCTGCCCCCCTTTCTCTCCTTACATAAATTTTTGTTGCAGAAGCAGAGCCTCAAGAGATTTTTGATCAGTGAAATACTCAGGACTTCATGAATTGCTTCTGCATTTAATAGAACGCTAGCAAGGAACTGAGTGAATGCTAATGGAGTGCTGGAGGAGGAGGTGCTGCTTCACTTTTATCCTCACAGACATCTTAGGCACTGACAGGAAAAGTCTATAATTCATTACTGTGATAGAGGCACCTTCCTTTACTGAAGGAAAGAGGTAGCTGCTCAGGAAACTATGGAGTCTGGGGTGGTTTACCCTTTTCTGGCATTTTCTTCACACTGTAACTGATCTAAGCAAATTCCTCTTGCTGTCTAGGCAAGGGCGTTTGTCATATTAGGGATGTATGGTGCATCTGGAGACTATCAGATCAGATACATGCCCAGGGATTTGAACTTCCTCTAAATTGCTATATTCCATGCATCTTAGGAGTTAGTAATATCTAAAGGTATAAACTTGGCCAGGAAAAAACATTAGCATGGGGGCTTGGGTGGAATTTGAGTCATTTGTTTCTGAGCTTTGTTGAATTATTTATGGTTGTGGCTGTTTTTTAACATTAGTAGAGATAAAATTTTCAGTGGAGAGTGAGATAAGGGTCAATGAGAGGAATTATGTGTATGGGATGAAAAAATAAAAACAGCAAACCGCATTCAGACTGCAGAATAAGTATTTGTCAGGCTGAAGTAGAATAAAAGAATGGGACAGCATAAAATGAAATTTGATTGCAAAAGGCTGACATAGCTTCAAGAAGGCAACATGGTTTTTCTGCAATGGGGAATGTAGTTTTTCCAGACAGAAATACAGGCCATCATAGAGCCATGGGTGTTTTGGTCTGTATGTTTATCACACGGGTGTGATATGGTCCCCATAACAATCAACAGAATAATTTCCATGGCTGTGATGGAGCTCCCCAGATTCTTCCTCAACCCCCTGAAGCCTGAATTTGCTCCCTGAGGCTGTCCGGGGTCAGGATCTTGGAGGTGGACTTTGTGCATACCTGACCTGACTGCTAAATACATTTGTATTACTGTTCCTCTATGCTGAAAGTGGGTAAGTTATTGATGGCTGTGGGGGTGAACATGCACTTAAATCTGCTAACAAAATTCCAGGGTTTGTCAGTCAATGTTTGAGGAGTTTATCTTGCTCATCCATTAAACTGTCTGGTGAATTATCTGAGTCCAGTTTTGCATGCTTCAGCTGCAGATGGCAAACACGTTGAGCAAATTCCTAATGAACTGATTACTCAGCTTAGCATTTAAACTGCCACATTTAACATGCTTCAAACCTCATAAACATACTGAACTACTAAAGAGATTATAGCTGTCAGGTTTGCTGTGTCATTCCTATAAATTAACCTAGGAATTTAATCAAAGATATGACCAGAAACAAGAAGAACAGAAGGAGACTGACATGATAAGTATTTAACTCAGAGAAAAAAAGTTGTACTGAGAGTTAGTTTTCAAAAAGGTTTGCTGTAAGCAAATGTAAAGGACATAGGTACAATATTTACCCTAAACACATATGCAAAGTTATATACTGTCTTTGGCCAGGTTTAGCAATCATTTTCAGATGGGCTTTTTCAAATTTTCAAACCTTACCATTGATGTTTACATCTATAGGAAAAAAACCCAAAAAGATTAATCAATTTCCATCAATTGAATCTCCTTCACAAAACCAAAATTTATCTATGGCTATAGAGGTAACGTTTTCCACAGGCGGCTGTGTTTTCACAGGAGTTGAGAACACACAGTTATCCCTTTTAGGTAGTGAGATTTTTCCCTTATTGAGGCAGGATATTCCTGATTTTAAGTAGTTACACGACTTGACATGACCCAGGTCTGTACAGAAAATCAGTATAAACTCTGTTTGCTGGGAGCAAAGCACAAAGTAATTAATCTGTGGTGTGTATGTAGATGCTGAATAGGTGGGCTACATTCCTATTTCACAGTGTGCTGAGGACCACAAGCTGGTTCACAAGGACTCATAGCCATTGGGAGATGGAGAAGATCAGAAAAGAAAGATAGGCCAAGGAGACTACTTAGAAGATTAATTGGTTTGCTAATTTATAGAAATAGCTGAATCTCATCAAATGGACAGATCCTTCTCGGTGTCTGGGGAGGGGGGAAAGCTTTTTTTTTTTTGTAAGGAAGACAGAGAGGTATTAATCCAAACTATCTGAAGGAAAGAATGATCATATGAAAATGTCCTTATTTGTCATTGTTAAGGAAGATACACTGCACAAGCTCACTCCATAAAAAACTTCCAACAGATATTGTGACTGCCAACACCTGACTCAGAAACAGCTGTGGAAAGATATCTGTAGATCCTATTGAACTTTAGCAAAGACTGGGGTTTCTGCTTTATGACCTCTGGATACCACAAGGAAATTATTCTTTCTGGCAAGTGACTTTCACTTTGTTGTTGAGGGAAGAAAAATTTTTCTCTTGTATTTCTTTGTGTAGTTCATGCCTATTAAAGACACTCTGGGCATCAGGTCCATGATCAAAGCTGAAAAGCTGTTGCAAGTATGTTTCCTGGTCTCTCAAAAGTCAGGACTACAACTTCATCAGCTATTCATATAGCCCAGTAAAGGAGTATTGAGGCACACTTTTCTCTCCCTTCTGGATTTCTGTTGTCTTCCCCCTTAGGTGATACATCAATAGATTTTACCAAAGAGAAGGGTAGGAGGTGAATAGTATAGAAAAGGACCTAACTGTACCCTTCAGTTCCCAGTAGGTGCCATGACTATTTGCCCCAAATACAATCCACATTACCATCTTCCATTATTCTCCTTTTACCCTTTAAGACTTGAGTTATGGCAATGAAAACAATTGTTACAGGCATCTCTTTACTTTTGGAACACTTTGCTTTCAGTTTGTCCCTTTACAGTTTATATATACTTGTTGTTTCAGGGCACAGATTCATTGGTTTTAGTTGCAGATAAAAGACGTCAGCACTTCTAGAAACTGAATTACCAAATGTCATGTTGGATGATCAGAAAATGTTAAAACCACAGTGAACACTCACACAAATCTTTGTTAGGAAAGTTGCTGAACAGCACCTAAGAACTCATTGGCACAAGAATAACTTGGACACAGGTATCCAGAACATTATTTAACTCTTCAAAACTAGGCAACCATACACAGTCTTACTGATGCTTATGCTCTTTCACAGGAGGCTATAGGCAAAGATAAGTAACTTATAACACAGTTGTCCATTGAATTAGAAGCTCTTCTGTAGGAAGATTTCATCATGGCAAATCCCATTTATATCCCATGATAAAGTGGTTCTCCTGTTAGCAACTGGTATAATGAAGTGATTATTTTTTCATATATCATAGCTCCTTTATTGTCTTTGCCATTGCACCTCGCTTTCTCATGTCCTTGTCTCATGTTTTGTGTGTATTTCTGTGAGCCAAGGGCAGGATGCTCTTTGGACATTAAAACTCCAGAAAGCATCTACATAGTCCACATGAGTTAGTGAACTGACTCTTAGCCTAGGCAACAAAAATTTTTTATGAAAGGTTTTATTTTTGAAAGAGTTAATGTGAATTAAATATTAATTTCTCTGTTTGTGTCAGATAGAACTTATTTGAATCTTAATGGAAATTAAAGAGTTAACAGATGCTTTATTGATATCTATGGCACCTATTCCTTTCAATCTGTAATGCATAAATTGCAGAAAATAACCGGAAATGAATCAAAGTAGAAATGTAGGTCTGCAGAAGAAGTTGTGTTGCTTGGTAACACGGCCCCTGTGCCTGCCAGACATTGATCATGAACTCCCTGCTTTGTGTGGCATTTTAATCAGAAGATAACTATTATCAGGGGACTGCATGAAGTTTTTCAGGCAGTTGCGTGAACTGGCTGAATGACCAGTTACAGATGTTACTAGCTTGGCTCCTGCATCCTCCTTTCTTGAGCCATTCCCTCCAGAAAGCTCCTTTCTGAAAAGTATGATTATTTCTTACTTCTACAGTGTTATACACACCATTAATCTTCCTTCTCTTCCTACTTATTGCTGTCACCTCCTTTGGTAGCCGTAAGGGACTTAGAACTGCCAAACAAGAAAACTACTGTCCTGTAATCTGCTGACGGTACAGCATATCTGTTTCTAGCAGTGCAGCTTCAGGGGCTGTGATTCCTCATGGTCTTCCGCTGAGGAAGAACATTAAGAGTAAGAAATTCCCTCCTAACTCATAAGATAGGAAGGTGCAAAAAAACCCCCCCAAAATATACAGATAGAAGCAGCTACTGTCTGCAGTGGAAGTAGTTCCTTGCATGTTGGGTTGCTGTGTAAATTTTTAGTCTTGCCTCATGGATTCAGAGTTTTATTTGAAGTTTCCAAGGGATATCTGGAATAGGTCTAAAAGTTCTGAGAGCCTAGAGTAGATGGCAGAGGTGAAACTTTCACCTAACCTCTAACTATAGTTTTACTTTCTCCAAAAACTCTAAAAAAGGAGAAAGAAGATTCATTAATATGCCATGAACAAAAAGCAATAATCAGCCAGGAGGTGGGAATAATAATATCATGCCATATGGTATAAAAGTTTGGCTAAAAGTGGGTAGTGTAGAGACCAAGGTAAAGTACTCTAAGACTGGCCAGGAAATACTGCTGTTGAAGGAAGCAGAAAATGAGATACACCTTGTTTGATACAAATCAGAAAAGTGTACACGTCAACAGTGTCAGCCAGTCCCATCAAAGGGAAACTATCCATGTGATCTGGAGCAGAAGGTAGTGTTTGAGTGTATTTAAATTGAAGGGGAATTTCTCTACTCTTGTCATACACTATTTCATTGCCCAAAGTTCTGTATGTATGTATATTGATCCAACTTCTGAAATGTGTATCGTCTTCCAGGGGTTTATGTACATCTGTGATTACAGAGAGTAGTTGCTACTGACTAATGTAGACAGCTTGATTAGTTGCAATGCACTCCAAGAGGTTCCCAAGGTTTCAGAAGAGAAAGCTCAGGAGCAAAATCAACATATTGTTAGCTGATGTTGGTCTATGTTTTCTTGAAGAAATGATGTGATTTACCCTGCTTGCTTATCATGAAAAAATGCAACATCACAGTAAAAATAATCCTCTGATTAATTTTAGATAACATACCTGTAATTGTTTTTAAGTGTTTTTCTTCATTTCCTTTATTTATTTATTTATTTTTGCATTTCTGTGTGTGCATCATCCGTCTCCCATCTGAGACCACAGCTGATGACAGCTCAGTGATACCTTACCGGTGCACTAGGAGGTGTCACTGTTGTCAAGGCAAAATGTATTTTTCCATGTGCTTGGTCTAAAAACACTCTGTACTGTATACATTTCCTATGCTTAATACACCTTCTTCTTGTCAAAAGCTAGCAAAAGGTAGAAATATGCTTGCATTCTACAGAGGGGATGTTTTTCTTGGATGAATGCTAATCAAATGATTACATTCAGGCCAAGTTTCTCTTCAGTTCTTCAGCAGAGTGTTATGGTCCAGCTACAGGGGATTACTAATCAACAGGTTTTGGATGAAAATCAAGTAACTGAAGACCTCTTTTGACTAATGATCATTAGGCATTATATTGCTAATTATGACCAATGGGATACTTAGAAATCCTTTCCATACTAAAGCATGCCACATACATTGTTTTGGCACTTCAGTGCAGACAGGCAAAGCAAGACCAGGAAAGCCTCCATGTGCTCCTGAAAAACATGTTTTGCTTTTAATCTAGAAAAGAGCTTAATTAGGGAGTGGTACGTGGATTAACACAGCAAAGGCCTTAGGATGGTCTTGTTACTGTGTATGCTCTACAAAGATGTTCAGACTAACTCTGGCCTGGTCTGGGAACAGTCCCATTGGGCTATCACAGTGCTTTATTTGGCCAAATACTGTTATAAACCCAGGTGTATTAGCCTTTGCAAAACACTGTGTTACCGTTTTTCTTGAGCCGGAGCTTGGCTATTTCTGAATGGCCTTGCAGCATCACATCCATAAACGTAGTTGAAGGGCTTAAAAGGCCCTGTAGGGCCAACAGATATCCTTTTCTGAAAGCCACTTATTGTAACTAAGTTGCCAATCTGCATTTAAAAAAAAACCTTAAAGTTCTAAAAATACTTTATTAAATAGAGAAATGGACCATGTATGCTCCTGCTTAGGCATGGAGATCATGCAAGTCAAGAGTTCTCTACAGAGATATTTACACTTTCAGACTTGTCAACATGATCCAGAACACTATATCCGTAGATCACCACCTCAAATTTTGTTTCTTTGAAAGTCAGCGGTACCATGTCAATCTATGTCCAACGAATTTATGGAATCACACATTTCAAATGAATTGCTGTCCACACTGACACCAAAAAGACACTATGCTAGCAGAGTCAGAGAAGACAGAAAGTCAAATGGGCAGGCACACTGTATTATTCTTATTCTAGTGTGGATATCAGAGAGTTATTTGCTTTATAAACACTATGTCAGCTAATCTAAGTAGTAACATTCCCAAGCAAGTCACATGGGGACAATGCCTATGACATTTTACAGAGTCCCTCCTTTCACAGGACTGTCTGTGGACCTCTCCCAACACTAGCAGCAGCCAGGGTGGACCCAACTTACTTTTGATGTCTGTTCTTTGCATTTAACTTTGGATGACAGAAGCCTAGAAAATTAGAAAAATCTCTGTTTCTCTCCTGGAAATACAGAGGACGAATGGGAAATGATCTGTGTTTCTTCCTATAGAAGTATTATGAGGCATCAACTGCAACTCACTTGTTTTGTGTTCAGAGTAAACCAGTGGAGCTCCTTCTTCACCTTTCATAGCCATTGGGCTATTAAATACAAACTCCATCTTTTGTCCCAGAAAGTTCTTCATTTGCAATGTTTTGGCTCTTCTATTATATATTCTAGAGAAATGTTGATAAATGCTTGCTCTGTTCCTCTGTAAACATTTTGAACATTATGAGAGACAGAAAAAGGATGAGGTGGCTCTTTAATCTGGACCTTTCATCTAAGCCAGGATACAGGTCTAACTGTCGTATGTCCATTAGCTCCTCAGATATTCAGTTTGCCATTTAGCATAGCACTGTTCAGATAAAATCTTAGGTTTCCCAGAACAGTCAGTTATTGAAATGATCTCTTGTCATTGTTGCTTTCTGATATAGGTGATGTAAACTGTGCTGCTGGTGTTTTGAAGAAATTTTTTATCCATGTTCTTATCTCTAGGGTAAAATAGTAGCTTAGAGCATTAGACTAGGAGGTTGGAAAGCTAGGTATTAGTTTCAGATATGTTACTGGTTTCTAATACAGCCCCAAGAAAAATACTTCTCTGTGCTTTTTCATCTGTCAAATGATGATGATACAACTCTGTGAAACCGTTTGGCCATATTAAAATGGAAAGAGCTGTTTGATAGCTTAGAGCTTGTTGTTATCAGCATGCAGAATGCAGGCCCAGCAAAATCTTCAATGCCTGCTGTCCTCATTTATATAACTTACTCCATGAACTCTGGAGCATTTCCATCTGAAGATGCACATCAGATGGAATCAAGTAGGAAAGATGAACCTTCCATATCCCTTTAGAGTTCTGGATCAAACCACCAGCTGGTACAGAAGCCCCAGGAAATCATAGCAAGGCTTGATTTTGTTCCTGTGGTATACTGTTGTAATTCAACCAGTGTCACCCAGGGGTCTGTAAGCCAATTAAGCCAACCACAAATTCACAGAATTGTTAGGGTTGGAAAGGACCTCTGGATGATCTCCAGAACGATCTGTTCCATCACTTTTCCAGGGATTGAGGTGAGGCTGACTGACTGGTAGTTTTCCAGTTCCTCCTGATTTGTTAGTACAAGGTCCAGCAACACACCCTTTTTTATTGGTTCTTCCACCACTGGCATCAAAAAGTTATCTTCAGTGATCTGCAGGATCTTTCTGGATTGTGTGTACTGAGCCTTTTTGTCCCTCCAACAAATATCAGGGTGGTTGAAGTTCCCCAGCAGAACAGGAGTTTGTGACCACAAGGCTGCCTATAGAAAGCCTCATCAGCTTCCTCCTCTGGATCAGGTGGTCTGCAGTAAACACCCAAACACTCATATTAGCCTGTCCCTTAATTCTTACCTATAAGCTTTTGACTTTTTCATCTCTCTCTGTGTAGAGCTTGATACATTCCAATTGCTCTCTCACATAAAGAGCAACTCCACCACCTTGCCTCCCTGGCCTGTCCTTTCTAAAAAGTACTTAGCCATCCATAACAACATTCTAGTCATGTGAGCTATCCCATTATGTCTCTGTACTTGCAATGCGATATGACTGCACATATATTTTCAATTGTTCTTGTTTATTCCCCATGCTACGTTTCATTTGTGTACAGGCACTTCAGAGTAATAATCAAGCATCCAGGTTCCCTAGAAGAGGCGTTAAGAGGATTCACCATAACCACCACCAACAGCCTTGATATTGTTAGCCCTGTGATTCTCACCTTGAGAGGCAGCCGAGAAATATCTGTCACTGCACTTGTTGGACTGGCTTAGTCCCCAGGGGAAAGCAATGGCATGAGCATGGCCACTTTGGACCCCACCCCTTAAGTCCAAACCAACAACCAAAAGGCGAAAGCTGACCTTCACCTCATTATCTTCCTGGCAGCCTGACTTCCTCTGCTCACACAGGCAACACTTCTGCTGAAACTCACCAAAGCTTTCTTTCTTCTTACTGTAGGGACTGAGTTGTCTCTTGCATTTTCTGTAACTTCCAGGCATCTTTGCTACATTCTTTTCATAGAAATAGTTTCTGTTTGTAGTGTGATGTTGCTCTTGGGCCAATGAAGCTATTTAATGAGCAGATAATCTTGTTCCTTCATAAGGAAAAATTACTCAGCATTGCAGTTTATCCACAGAGCAAACAGATTGTCAAATAAAATAGTATATTATGCCCTAAATAATTAAATAACCACAGAGATACTTGTCATTCTGCTATTCAGCAGACTGGTGTCAGCTGAGAAAGCAGATACCTTCTTCCAAATGATATTGGCTTCTCTTTCAAAGTGCAGTTACAGAAGAAAGCAATTGTCAAAACGACAGAGTAGGGTTCCATATTTTTTCTCTCTGTGAATTCCTGAGCAAATCTGTTGCATTCATGAGTTACACAATGATTTTTTCTAATTGCCAGTACTGCAGCCTCAGACTTAGAAAATTGCACCACGATTCCTTTGTTTTTCTTGTGCCACTACCAGAGAAGGTAGCTCAATCACCATTTAGCTGACAGGGTTGTTGATGAACAAAGCAGAATAGGATTTTGCTCACTTCTAATAACAATAGTGGCTCAGATAGCTGAGCATAGTGGTTTGTAATGGTGTTTTTTTCTGTTGATTTTGAGTTTGGGGGGTTTTGTTTGTTTATTTGTTGTTTTTATGTTTTATTGTTGGGATTTTTTTGTTTTGGTTTGGTTTTTTTGTTTGTTTGTTTTTTGTTATTTTGGCCATTCTCTGTGCCAGCAGCAGTGGAAGGTAAGAGTAGTAGAAGGAGTATGGTGCTTCTTCCATAATAATGTACAGTATTGCTTCAGCGAATAAAAAGCAAGTTTTCAGATGGAATGGCAGAGATATTTATTTGGCTTATTGCACAGTAAATAGATGCACTGGACAGTAGTGCATTTTTAGAATTTAATGCAAGAAGACGCTGTTCCAAATATGCAGTTGAGTATTAATTATTAATAATGCTTAGAAAATACCTGTGTTACTCATGTAGATTTCAAAAGATCCCAAACCTATATGTGTGTGTGTTTATATTCTTTACTCCTGGCGGATTTTCCTTTTCAATCTTTCATATCTTTCATTTACAGTAACAGGTTTCAATTCAACCCCTGATTAGATTTGTTGCCTTGCAAGTCAGCATAACCAGAAACACCTGCTGAGTCCCATTGGAAAGAAGGACTGTGAGGCTGTGATATACCCAGCATGAGTTTTTTCATTCATGTCAAGTTGTGAGCTGTATGACCTTAAAACTACACACCACACCCCCTGAGAGTAGACACTCCAGCTAAAGTTATATTTAGGGGTGTACAAAATGCATGAATACTGACTTTCTATCACTCCCAGAACTGTGGACAGAACTAAATCAGCTGGCTTCACAGGCATAAGATATACAAAAAAAATTGTAGCAATAAAGATTTTATTACTCTAAAGTATTTCTAAAATAACCTTTTCCCCTCTCTCTTAAAAGGTAAGTAAATGGAATGCATGATAGTGTGGCAAGAGTGTTTTATAGGTGTGCTTGAGTAAGGCAGCCATTTCAAAGTCATGCCAATAAAAGGGCAGCTCCTGCTGCCATTATTCATTTGTACTGGCTTAATGACTTCAATACAATGATAGAGTTGAGCAATTTGAGCAGGAATCCCTACAAAATATTAATTTCAAGGTGGTTTATTGGAAATTAGATTTTTTATCTGTGCTATAAGTAATGGTTTGGGTTATGAAAAATGAATTGACATTTTAACATCTAATTCATATTGTTAAAATAATGGCCACCTTTCAGGCTACTTGTTTACCTTTGCTCTTCTGTCTGCCGTGTCTGAAAGTGAACAGCTCTGCTTTACTTTGGATTTTCAATCAATATCACTTTAGTGTTTTCAGTTCAATTATGGGTGTTTCAAAGTCAGAGTAGTTACTTTCATCAGCTTCTTTTCATAACTTTGTTTGCTCTTCCTGTTGAAGTTGAAATACTTCCCCATAAACTTCAGCCACAGAACATCTGTTTCAAACAAACCTTTCCTTCAGGGCCTTATCTGTTCTTTGTAAAAAGCCTATTGTTGGTCCTTGGTTCCTCTCTCTGATGCTATCACCAGCAGTGTAAGTAGAATCATAGAATCGATTGAGTTGGAAAAGACCTCTGAGATCATCAAGTCCAACCCTTGGACCAACTCCAATCCATTTACTAGATCATGGCACTCAGTGCCACATCCAATCTGCATTTAAAAATCTCCAGGGATGGTGAAATCACCACCTCTCTGGGCAGCCCATTCCAATGCCTGATTACTCTCTCTGGAAAGAATTTTTTTCTGATCTCCAACTTAAATTTTCCCTGGCAGAGCTTGAGCCTGTGCCCCCTCGTCCTATTGCTGAGTGCCTGGGAGAAGAGACCAACCCCCACCTGGCTAGAACTTCCCTTCAGGTAGTTCTAGACAGTGATTAGGTCACCTCTGAGCCTCCTCTTCTCCAGGCTAAACAACCCCAGTACTAGGGGAGAACATGTTATCTCCAGCTCTGAGGTTGCTGGAGGTGATTTGGTCTCCACAGTGGCTAAACTGTCCCTGGGATCCCAGAAAAAAAAAACCTATGGGATGATCCCAGCCATATGTGTTCTCATCATCAGCTTGCCTTGGAGCATTTATGCTTAGTGCCTACCTGTGGAGGCTCAGAGGCTGCAGAGCATCTCTGCTGTATGCTGGGCTCCCTGAGAATAACGGGGTAGCTGCATTACCATGATGAAGAAGGAATTTCAGGCAGCTGAGGAACAGGTTCATTGGGATGCTTTTCTGTGCTTCATTCACCCACAGAGAAACTGGTTTGTGACTAGGTCTCAGAACAGCTATGGTGATGCAAACGCTGATGGTAATAACAGTTGATGCTTAGCAATTCCTATATCCAAGCACTTCCAACAAATGTAAGGCTGACATTCCTGAATCAGTATGCATGAATGTTTAAATGAAGAATCCCATCACTGGTTTTCCTGTCTCATTCTTCTAAATCCATTGAACTCCTGCCGTGCCACCATTTCCTGTTATCAGACACTTGTCAGTCATAAGCAATCAGGCAGGTACTTCACAATTAGCAGGGAGAAAATACACAATTTCTTTGTGTTGGTACCAGATGTTTAAAGCCAGAAGCAGGATAAGCCAGAAAAATGCTCCACCCTCAGAGAGCTGCAAGTCAGTCTCCCGTAGCA
Source organism: Sakesphorus luctuosus (assembly GCA_013396695.1). Classification (NCBI taxonomy): domain Eukaryota; kingdom Metazoa; phylum Chordata; class Aves; order Passeriformes; family Thamnophilidae; genus Sakesphorus; species Sakesphorus luctuosus. The sequence continues at coordinate 139,470 of VWZD01005124.1, read as the reverse complement.
TGACTTGTTTCCTTGGCTATGCCTTATAATTTTTAGTAATGACACAAGAGTAATGGTTGCTACTACTGTCTTTGGCTACATTGCATAGAACTTGGATTATTCAGGGTGTATTCAGTTTCCTTACAAGGATTTGGTGCTGAGATGCTTTAGTATAAACTTGTTAGAAAATCAAGAAGTAATATCAGAGGGATTTTCTTTCACAGGGAAAAAAAACCTGCTAGCGTAAGGAAGAAAATGGTCCCAGAAGCATCAACATGGGCAACTAACCCTCTTCAAAGTAATTGTCGGACAGAGTATTTGTTGTACTTTATTAGACTGACACTGGGGGTTTTACTTTGAGTAATTTTGCATCTGCACAGGTGGATAACTGAGATTAGATTAAGTGTCTGGTCTGTGTAATTGAATCTGTACTACCTATCAGCAGTACTAAGAGCTCTCAATTGCAACTGGAGGTCTTTTGCCTGTGCTCTGGTTTTCATGCAGAGAGAGAGCCAATGCTTCAGAGTTTTCCATCTACTTACCCAAGGCAAAAGACGGATAGGAGAAGAGAGAATAGTCCAGAGTGACCAGTGAACACATTAGGCAGATGAATAGTAAAGAAGGGAAAAGGCTCAGATATTATGGAATTATGATGACCTCACGTTAGAGCATGACATGTTTTGTGGCTTGCTGGTATCCACCACTGTGTTGTATTTTCCACAATGAAACTATGAACCATGAAGAACTGGGGAGTGTGTGTCCATTTACCCAGATGAAGTAATTGGAAGAACTGCTGTGGAAGAGCAACACATTTGCTGCTCCTCCTAGGTCTTTCTAGGATGAAATACAGCCCATTTTCAGACATCTGAAACTGCTGCATCTTAAGCTAAAAACCCTGAAATCCTATTGAATCTCAACCAAATACTATCCGTGCCAGTTTTGGAGAGTCTCCACTGATCTATTTTTTTGTTTGTTTGTTTTTGTTTTGTCTTTAAATTATGGGTATGTGGAAAGGATGAATGGGATTAAAATATTCAGTTTGTTGCAGAAACTCTAAGTACTGGACAGTAGTAATTCACATCTAGTGGTTTGTGTGATAAATTAAAAACTATTGTGTTATTGTTTTCCTTGAGTTTGAGATGAATTATTTCTGTTCCCCCAGATGGAAAACACTTTGCTTTGCTATTCAACATTTTTTTAATTATTTTCCCTGACCTCTTTTGTAAACTTCTTTTTTTTTTTCCCAAATAATCTAGCATACTTAAAGAGAATAGAGAAGAAAAGTTTGCCATGCATGTGTTGGCAGGTTTTTTTGATACCCACTTAAATGAATGCCATCAATAGGGCAAAACCGTCTCTCCAAGCCTGAGTGAAGGAGCATCATCGTTTGAGAGGAAACCTGAAGTGAAAGCAGTTCACCTGCAAGGGAGTGTGCCCTGTAGTGTATCCTAAAACATATACCAAACTAAACACATTAAAAAATGCTACAGTGAGATTCAATAAGGATGGGGAAACTGTCTGTGTTCTTTTCCTTTGCACAATATTGCAAAAGTTTTAGCATTTTCACATTCTGAACATGACTCTGATCTAAATTCCTTTGGAAGAAGAATGACAGAGATTGTTTGTTAGTAGTGGGGGTGAGATGTTATTTAGTATCCTCTAGAGCCAAAGCTAAACTTTTAGAGGGGGCTAGTGGGCTCCAGGGAATTCTCTGAAAAATGAAGTTTAATATCAGCGATCAACTGCTAAGGTGGGTGCATACTGTCACGTAGCTACCTCACACAAGTTGAGGAAAAAAGAAGGTCAGAGAACATGGTAGATGGGTCCTTTGCATCTCTGCCACTTATTTATAGAATCCATGCCAAGGGATGCTTGAAAAAAGGGAGAAATTCTGATTATTTCTCTGGAATAGCCACTCTATAGCATGCTGCTGTGCTGGGTATGTAGTGGCAGCTAAGTAGAACCAGCCTGAGGCCTGTTTACTGAAGCACCCTCACAGGTGCTACTGGTATAAAGATACACTCTGTTTCGATTAGTAGCCTGGGGATTCAAGCAGTGCTGTGGGAATACCATATCTGAAGCATGGATATGGTCTCTGAGACAGAAGGAAGAGCTCAGAGGAAGAGGAAAATTAGGGAACATTAACAGCTTTAGAAAAGGCCTCCACCCAAAGTCCCACTCCTTATGGAATGGGATCTTTCTAATTTAAGTAATTGGAGTGTAACACTATTTGTAGTACTAAAAAATACTTCCAAGGACTATTGAACATTTCTTCACTAATAGTAGATACTTTGACATAAGGTAAGAAAACATAATCATACTCAAAAATTACTACACTGACAATGAAAATGGTCATATTCACTCATTCTGAAATAGAGTATTTCCACTTTTATGTGTGTATTGTTTTGGTAAATGCTGCTGGTTGGATGGTACAGCTAGAGACCTGGCTATAAGTATTTTGGAAAAACATAAGTTTTCATCTTTTTCTGCAAGGTGTATGCAGTAAACAAGACACAACACAATGGGAGACATATGAGAGAAATATTATCTGTGGCTGACTTAAGCATCTGCTCTTGAAGAGTATTGCAGATGTGATGGACTATATCAATATCAGGTGTGAATGTGTGCAGTTGTTCCTATGTTTCTATTGGCCATGGAAAAAAAAGAAGCAGCTCCCTTCCGCCTCTCTGGAGCACCTCTTAGTTGTAACACTGAAATTAATTTTAAAACCTTTTTTTTCCATTCAGCACAAAATATGTTTGTTGCCTCCCTATTTCTCAATTATCTCCCATTATCTCTGCATACTGCAATAGAATGTATCTGAAACCGGTGTACCAGACTATGCTCTTGGGCATTTTGAAATCCCATGAAAATATTTTTCACAGGAGATGTTGAGTTTATTTTTAAAAAGCTTAGCTGTGAAAACGCAACGCAAATGATTGATATAGTAGATGGTAAATGCTGATAAAATAATACTTATTTGTGTAAAGCCAGAAACTTTTCATTGAGGGAAAGCTACTATGACTTCAGCATTTTTCTTCTGTGTCCCTTGGCACCCTGCTGAGGGTTGGCATTTTTCTTGACAGGTTTCAAGGCTTTTGGCAAACACCAGTCAGCTAAAAATTATGTTGTCACTTAAGGTGAGTATGACAGAAAATCATTGCTCTTTTATTTTTAGGGAAAACCAGTTCAGGGGGAATTAAATTTTTCCCCTAAGGTCAGCGGAAAAGGCAGGAGAGAATGAAAGAATCCCAATTAGAATTTAATTCTGAAACAGCTCCTAGTGTTTTGAAATGGGTTTTCTGAATACCCAAATGATACAGAAGATCAGGACGTCTGTGGAGTGGGATCTTCTTCAGAAGGCAAGTCTGGGTTTCTCCTTGTCTTTCTTCACATTTGACTGGTGACTGCTGGAACCTCAGAAATCTCACTACCAACTTTTCCCCATTGTTTCCACCAGGGTTTTCAGCAGTGATGAACCAGTTGAAATGTTCTGTTGATAAGACATTTTGTCAAAATGCCTCCCAAAGATTTTGGGCCAGTCTGTTTTCACTGTGCTGTAGTCATGAGGTTTTGTCCTCATGCTCAGAGTGAATGAAAGAACTTTCTTGAAGAGTTTGAAAAAAGCATCTTCTCCACCTCCTATTAGAAACATGTTAACAAGGATTGACAATATCCATATAGATCAAATTCAAGGTCAGTAACTGTAAGTGGGTGGTTCCTGTGGGCTGTCTCAAAGAACAGTAAAGAAGCTTTTTTCCAGGTGGCATCTTGAGCAAACTGCCTCTCATGGCTTTGTGGCTGGTGAGTTTTGAATTTTATGACATATTGAAGTTTATGGCTCTGAACAGGAAACAGACAGTAGGATGAATGGGCAGGCAAGTGATGCTGGTGTGTCTTCAGGAGAAGTAACAGTGCTACAGGTCAGATTTCACCATTTATGCTATGGCATTAAAGAAAGATAATTGAATTATGAAGCCAGAAATCATCATCTCTTTTGCTTCTTGAAGATAATTTTGGTGCTGCTGAAAGCAGCAGATTGGCACCTTGAGTCTGGAGTCCTTTTTTTTTATCAAAGAGCAGGTACTACATGAACAGCAGCAATATGTTCTTGCTCTCCCTGAAAAATTCTAGGGGAATGAGACTGCTTACTTGCAGTCGTTTTCAGTTTCTTTATTTGCTACTGAGACTGCCTTCAGGGTAGTCAATTTTAGCAGTGATTTCTGTATGTGCCTTGAGTGCATAGGTTGAATCCACGCCTGCTCCAAAGCCCACTGCATGGATGGACAACTCTTTGTTGATATAAAAGAGGTTTGTCTGGAGCTCTATGAACAATGATAAGAATCGTTCAACTTATGGCTTGTAAACTGCCAAACATCCATGTGACAGCATCATTGGCCAGCTGTGATTGCTGTCTCCTGAAGGACCCACAGCCCAAGCACCCTGATGGCCTGCTGTCAGGTCCACCAGAATGATGCCTTCCAAACTCACTCCAAAGATTGCAACTCGTAAGATGTCTACACACCATGAAGTACCATGAACAGACGCTACTAAACCAATAGTGCTGACATATAGAAATCTCATTCCTGAAAGTCTTGACCTTTCTGGAAATGCAGGTAATAGCTGCCAACTTCTAAGTGTCTTGAGCATGTTCTTTGCCTTCAGCTATTTCCCTAGGTATCTGGGACACCCAGAGCATAGAAGAGTAGCCATCAAAACCTGAAATGTTGTTTTTTTCAAGAGAAATAATAAAGTAATAAAAGACAGGTATGTATGACTTTAGTGGATGCTGATTTTCAATTTTTTTTTAACCCAGTGGTTCTGAGAGAAAGGTGAAAGATGTGTTAAAAATAACTTGCATTCTGCCTTTTCAGACTAATTCTTTGCTATATATTTTTCTTCACTTAGATATTTTGCATTTTTTACTTCATTGGCTGCTTTTGACTTGGAAGTGATACTTCCAAGGTCAAATGAAGGCAGCATCTCAAAGGAAAAACACTCAGTCCAGCCAGCTTTATTGTGCCTAGAGATCAACATGCCACACATCTGCTGTAAGCTGATTGCTGCAGTTTCACCAGTGCTGTAAAACAGGCACCTCAAAGCCTCAGCCATACTGTCTTTCTACTCTAGCATGGGCTGAATTATCTGTTGGAAATGCCTGTTTGCTCTTTTCCTCTAAGAAGGCTTGGCATTCTAAGCTTGGCCTAGGCCATTAACTCTAAACTAGAAACATTACTTTCAGGCAACTAAAATGAGAGGATGTTCTGGAACCCTCAGCACAGGAAACACATGGACCTGTAGGAACTGGTCCAAAGGAGGGCCACAGAAATTATAAGAAGGATGGAGCATCTCTCCTATGAAGTCAGACTGAGAGAGCTGGAGCTGTTCAGTTTGGAGAAGAGAAGGCTCCAGGGAGCTCTTAGAACACTTTCCAGTACCTGAAAGGGCTACAGAAGAGCTGGATGGGGACTTATACTTTAAGGGTTCTCATGAGAAGGATTAGGACAAACTTCTTAATGTTGCCTGTTGGGATAGGACAAGGAATAATGGTTCTAAACTAAAAGAGAGCAGATTTAGACTAGATATAAGGAAGACATTTTTTACGATGATTGTGGTGAAACATGAAAGAGTTTACCCAGAGAGATGGTAGATGCCACATTCCTGGAAATATTTGAAGTCATGTTGGATGGAGCTCTGAGCAACCTGATCTAGTTGAAGATATCACTGATCGTTGTCAGGGGTTGGACTAGATGGCCTTTAAAGATTCCTTTCAACCCATACCATTCGATATTCTATGAAATCATTCCTATCTCCATTGCACAATAGAATCATTAACATTTATAATAATGACATCTAGGGACAATATTCACCTTCCTTGGCTGAGTTGAATTAGATTCTTCAAAATATTTACTTTCTCTGAGTTATTCTTGCTCAAATGACAGAAGCTTCATGAGGAGTAAATCTCACTTTATAGTCAGGGAACAGTAAAAATTTACTTAAAAAAATAAACTGAAGAGTTGATTGACAAGGATCACTTGACTTTATGTAATATGTTTCTAAGCGGCCATGAAAAAGAAAAAAAAGTCTGGTTCTATTCTTTGGTTAGTTTGGTGGATTTTTCAGTTTAAAAACTTCTAACTTTATACAAAGTTCACACTTCAAAGCTTATACTAAAATTTAAAGGGTTGTTCTGATACATTAAAGCCATGCAAGTAGTGTTCCTTTCTTTTTGACTGGCATTGCCTGTTTAAGTTAGGGGTCTTAGACCTTCTATATCCTGCTGAGAGTGAACGTTTAGGTATTCAGAGAAATCAAAGTTTAAAGGAGTCCCTGGAATTTCAAGAATGACATTTCCTAACATAAAAAATCATGGAAACCATTGGGTCAGAATTATAAAATAAAAAGTCAGGGAAAGCTGAGCATAAATTGAAAGAGCAAAACTAAAGAATCAAAGTTTACACACCTCTGAGAAAGCCTTCTAGTGTCAAATGTCAAAGCTCGTCTGTTCTCCCGTCAACTTAGTTGTTATAATAGAGATAACTAAAAAAATCATAGCAGAAATCTGACTGCACAGATTCATACGGATTTCAGAAAGGTTTTAATCCTTAATTGTCTTGATTGTGAGTATGAGCACAATACATGCTTTATGAGATCGTTTATGTTCAAAATCTATTTCAGCAGCTGGGTAGTGGAAATATAGAAACAGAAGCAGTAAGTCATCTTCTCCAAACTTTTTTATAACAGGACTTCTTCCAATTAGTCAGTGAAAACCTGTTTTTCCTTTTTATGTAGAACAGATCTCTTGGCCTTTTTCTGAGAATATTTCCAGAATTCATAATTTTATTTTAGAGTTTTAATGAAATTTCTTACCTGTCTTATTCTCCTCCCTTCTTTGTTGGAACTCTAATTACAAGTTCTATTACCCTTAATCTTCTAGTCCATGTAGACAGCTGTCATATTTCTTTTTGCATTGATAGATTTACAACAGTCATTAAGTCTTTCAGGTTGTTTTGTTTTACTTGGTTGGATCACTTATAAGGTGCTTATGGGCTAAATCTTGGAAATGAAATTGGAACAGGTTGCTTCAAGAGGTGAGAGATGTCCCATCTCACCAAACATTCAAGGTCAGGTTGAATGGGGCTCCAAGAAACCTGGTATAGTGGAAGATCTCCCTCCTCATTGCAGGGAGCTTTTAGGTGCCTTCCAAGCCAAACCATTCTATGATTGTATTTTGGGTCTTATCTTGGTTTAGAGACAATACTGTGAAATATGGATATGTGGGGAGGGTACCATGAGCTTCCTTCACTTCACAATACCTATAGTACATTTCCTCAGCCTCCAAATTATATTACATTTTGTTGCTGCACAATGAAAAATATGTGGCGGGAACCCTTGTCAGGAAGTCCCATCCCAAACATGGTGTACAGAGATCTGTTTAAATGCAGAGGCACCAAATACTGGAGGAAGCAGTGGGTTGCAGCAATAACACAGTTTTATCTGGAGTGGCAGGAGAGAAGGGTGAAAGAGAAGGACCAGCATTACAGTACCAGTAATGCTACCCATTATGTATAGTATATTTGTAAAAAGATGGAGGGGGCCTCAGTCTCAAGTACTGAAACCTTAAGCAGTGACATATTGGCTGAGAAAAGTAGAAGAATCTGTAACACAACAGGCTTTTTCACTGGATTTTTTATTGGTTGTTTTGGTTTTCTGATAGGCAACTCTCACATCACATGCTAATGCTCCACATATATTGGGGAAATTTCACCCTATAAACATTGCAGCACTTGCTCTTTTCCTTTACACTTCAAAAAAAAAAAAGCTAACAACAAAAAAAACAAAACAGAAACAACAAAACACCCCCTCCCCCCCCAGACAGTTGGACTTATCTTAGTTTCAGATAGAAGTACCATATCAATTTACACCTTGATGAACAGCCCACTTTTTCCACCTTATTGCTACAGTTGCGACTTCAGTGTGATAGCAGGAAACAAAGTGAGGAAGAGTAGAAAAGTGAACATAAATATTTTCCTCTTTGCTTTATCCTTAAGTACTTAAAGGCAAGATCTAATGCCAAGTTCTAAACTAAAGGTGTGGTAGAAAGAGCATTGGCTGTCAGCCACTCTGAAATAAACCCACCTGTTCAGTCGTCACTTCAAGAAGGTGTTGACAGCACTACAGCAAATTTAAATAGCAAATGATAGTTCTGTTCACCTGACAAAATTGATTTTTTAGGACTGTCCCTAAGGAGGTCCTGGAGATCTTAAATTTGCTGAGGAGCAACATATTGAGCTCCATCTAAGGGGTCTTCATACTAAAATTGAGCTCTGTGTGGCAATGCTTGTACAGGAGACAATATGTTATTTGTCGTCAAACAGAGTGACAGAATAAAAAGTAAAGAATGGGAAAATTGTATGCTTTTTGAGGGCTTTTCATCTAACATAAAGCACTGGTTCTGGTTCCTTTTGAAATTCTGCTTGGGTCTTAAAAAGCTTTTGCTTAAGGTGATGGTGGAAATCAACCTTACACGTGTCATTGAGTGTGCTGTATATAGCTGTGTTTGTACAATGGGAGAGGAGCACAGTCATCTTGTGAAGTTAGTGTCAGGAGGGAAAAAATGAAACATAAATCTCTTTCACTCTTTGTTGAGTATTCTCATTACAGCTCTCCAGGCCTATTTTGTCATGTGAGTATTGATGTATATAATTAATCCTTTGTATGTCTAGATTTCAACCAAAGGAGTCACAGAATTTACCTGCAGTCTCTGCTCCTGTATGTGCAAACTTAAATCTATGCAGTATGACTAGAAGTGAAGAATACCTGAAATGAGCAGGAAACATATTTAGTCAATAATTCACAAAGTTTTTATGAAGTACTGTTCAGGTTGTCAAGCTTTCACTAGCAAAATATTCACTACAGAACACTTGATGTGCTTCTTGCCAGTAATGTCCCTGCAACTAAATCCCTTCACAGGCATATTACTGGCTGCAGATCAGTAGAATAGGTAATCTGAGACCTCCAGAGCTACTTGAATGAATCTAGCCCAAAGATTTAAACCTTGCTGATGGAGCAAATTCTGTGCCTCATCACATAGTGACCTAAGTGATAATCTACTAACATTTATTTTAATGGGTAAAGATTTTACTTCAGGGCAGCTGGCTGACATTTGCTCATCCTCTTGGGAAGAGTGGAGTAATTTATGAAGGATTTGGCCTTTTTTTCTACTTGTTTAATCTCACAGTATAGAATAGAGGATTACTTTGCGTCTGAAGTAGACAGTACTGTTGACTAACATTATAGAGGAGCTACAGTTCTTTTCCCTCGTAACTGCAGGAGACTTAAAGGTAAAGGTCAGAGCTTTCCTTTTATGTTGAATCTCTGTTGCTTTTCAGTGGACTATTGAAGGATTCACCGTCCAGTTCCTATCTGTTAATTCTTAACTCAGATATACACACACCTCCTTCTTTTCTCAAGGTCATGCACTTATATTCAAGGAGGTTCTACAAAGCCATTTGTATATTACAACAATATCCTGCAGCTGCTTCTTCTAATCACAAAGCTCCCTGATAAAAACCCCCTATTACCTTTATTAAAAATGTCATATTTTGTCACCTCAGACAATTATTTGCTATTTAAAACTGCAGAACGGGGCTGACCAATCTTTTAAAATTGTGAGAACTCATGAAATAAAGTATTAAAAATAATAAAATGAAAGGCCTGGTGTTCAATGACCTGAAACCAAAACCAAATACTATTTTTTGAGAAGTCACAATATATTAGCCAGTAAGAATAAATACTGGTGGCATATAGAATCATAGAATCCTTACAATTGGAAAAGGTCCCTTAGATCATTGAGTCCAGCTGTTAGCCTGGTACTGCTGAATCCACCACTAGAACATGTTCTTAAGAAACACATCTACACATCTTCTAAATACCTCCAAGAATAGTTACTTAACCATTTCTCTAGGCAGCCTGCTCCTACGCTTGACCAACCTTTCAGTAAAGTAGTTTTCCCTAATATACAGTCCTAACATGGCACAACTTGAGGCTATTTCCTTTTATCCTGTGTCTCATTACATGGGAGAAGAGACTAGCCCTCACCTTGATACAGCCTGCTTTTGGGTAGTTGTAGAGAGCAGTAAGATCCCTGTCTGAGACTTCTTTTCTCCAGGCTAAACAACCGCATCTCCCTCAGCTGCTCCTCACTGGACTTACCCTCCAGACCCTTCACCATCTCTGTTGTCCTTCTCTGGACATGCTCCAGTGCCTCAATGTCTTTCTTGTAGTGAAAGGCCCAAAACTGAACATAATACTTGAGGTGTGGCCTCACCAGTGCTGAGGACACAGGGACAATCACTTCCCTGGTCCTGATGGCCACGCGACTTCTGATACAAGCCAGGGTGCCATTGGCTTTCTTGGTCACTTGGGCACACTGCTGGCTCGTGTTCAGGTGCTGGTTGACCAACATTGTCAGGTCCTTTTATGCTAGGCAGCTTTCCAGTCACTCTTTCCCAAGCCTGTAGCACTACATGGGGTTGTTGTGACCCAGAGGCAGGACCCAGGACTTGGCCTTGTTGATCCTATCGCTTGTCTCAGCCTATAAATCCAGCCTGTCCAGTTTCCCTTGCAGAACCTTCCTACCTTCCATCAGATTAACACTCTCACCCAGCTTGGTATTGTCTGCAAACTGACTGACAGGAAACTTGATCCCCTCATGCAGATCATCAGTAAAGATGTTAACCAGGACTGGCCCCAGAGTCCAAAAAGAAACAAAGCTGCAGGTCTGTCACAAGAGGAGTGAAAAGAGGGCAGGAAAGATGGGAAACTGAAGAGTTGATATCTTTTGGACAGGTATCTGATGTGCTGGAGTTTAGAGCTGTGGCAAGATGGCAGATATTGTGAGACACTGACATGGGACTGGTATCTGCCCTTCTGTCAGACTCAGCAATAGTGTGGAGCAATATTGGTCCTAGTATACTGATAAACAGTGGCAACATGCAGTTAGTCTGGGATAAGGATGGGGTGTTTTTCTGTCCCCTTGTCTACACTATAACTACTAGAAATGTGGCACTGTCCATGTCAGATACTGCTGCCAGATGCTGAAATAATCCAGCAAAGCTCTTGCAGTGACTGCAGGCTCAAGAAGACTCAGTTACATCTCACACCTCTGTATTTACCTTGTCCTTTCTTTTTAAAAGCTATAAAGTCATATCTGAGATTATGTACGTTTATGCTTGGTGGCTTATGGATGTGAAAGCTCATATCAAATAAAATTGATCAAAGTAACTGTAGAAACCAAACCTGGCAGCAGTTTGTCTCTTGGGTGCATTTTGTCATGAAGTGCTCAGAGAGAGTTACAGGCTTAGCTGGCCCCACCTAAGAGAGGCTTTGTGAGGTATTCTGCTGTGCAGCGATAGAGACGGTGGTAAATAGCATTAATGGTGAGTGACAGTCATGCCCTATTTTCTCCACATCACTCAGCTGTAAGTTGGTTTCCTTCATTAGGTGAAAGTTTCCTTTGTATAAGGCTGAATTTTGGACTGACTTATGAGGTACTTGGTGGGCAGGGATTTATACCTGTTGAGGAAATGGACCAGTAATTTTGGGTTATGCACATACACAGAAGAGAAACAGAAAGAAAAGGAATAAGCGTCTGTGAAATCTGGTACACTCAGGATTCATAAAACTACATATAATCCATAGAACAAGCACAAGGGGGAAGGGTGCAGCTCAGAAAATAAGCTACTTTATTAAAAATGTAAATTACACTAGAGCTATAGAATGAGTGCCAACATTCCAGCTTACTTGGGAAAATGACAGGGAGGAATGATTGACAATTTTTTTCTGCAGTTGAAATTCTGCTTTTTTCAGTATCCAACATATAAAGCTATGGGCTGTATAAAGTGGGTATTAAGCTTAAAAATGAGCAATTTAAAGATTTGCATGAACCACAGTGCAATGATAAATGAGAAAGAATTGGAATAAAAGCAGTACCAGTGGTATTATTTGCAGGAAGTCTGAAAAAGAGCATGCTTCTATGATCTTAAATATAGGGATTGGTGTTATGGATAAACACTTGAAAAGACATAATATGAAAGTGCAGGTGGTAGAGTTGACAGGATTAAATCAGTGTTGGATCCTGGACCTATGAGATATACAACAGAAAACCTAAACAACTGATGTGATTCTTTTATGTGTGTATGTAACTGTGAGTGCAATTCCCTGTACAATTAGCTTACAAATGCTTTGAGATATTCCATGATTAGTACCTCTAAATAATGTGAGTTGTGATCGTTATTTATCATTGTTTTATTGCTGTTGCAGTCAAGATCTAGAAATAGACACATTAGATGTAAATCAGTACTGCTCTGTTGACTTTTAAATTGGACATACTGATATGCATCAGCGAGGAGTTGTTGGGTATTTAGATGGGGGTATAAGGGCATATTCCTATGCATAGAGAAAATGTGTTTTTCTTTTACGCGAGATAAATCAGTATATCACCTTTCCCTCACCTTTTTAAAATGTGTACAATGAAACAGATATTTACCTGTAAAATACCGAGAATTAAGTTAATACAAATTCAAATATTAGCAAGTGATAAAAATGAATTCAGAGTAATTCTGGTGGGTTATTAAAAGATTTCATTATATCAAATTTTACTGCTTGATGAGCTGGTGCTCTGGTAAGCTAAGGTAATGGAAGCATGAGATCCATCTTTGTTTCAAGAAAAAAGAAGTTTTGATTTTCCTCATTAAGTATGTGGCTTGTGCTGTGGTTTTGAGATCATTGATCAGACCTGGTCAGGGTGGCAGATGTGAGCCTCTGGATGTACCTGGGCTTAGCCAGAGCCTCCAAAATTCTCCAGGGCACCTCCTGCAGCAGTGTGGCTGTTTCTTTCATGAGCCCATGACACCTTCTGCAAGGGTAGGGGTCACAGCTTCAATTTTCTAGCATATTCTAGCTCATCTGTTTGCTTTTTGCTCTACTGAAATTCTGTATACAGTTTCCATTATGTAGGGTGTCCCCCCAGCTCTAAAGAATGGGGCATTGGGGCTGGATGTTGAGCCCCCACCGGAAGAGCCACATGTTAGTAAAGGGTCTCAAAGTTATTATTCCTGTATACACAGTATCTGCACTGCCTGGGGATCCAGCTCTTCTGGATGAAAAGAGCTATAAATGTAAGGTATTATTAGCACATGGCTTTGTAGTAAGCTACCCTCAGGCCACATTAAGGTTTTTGATGTTTCTCGATTGCACTCTAAAGGGATCTTAACATGGTTTCAGAAAAGGAAAAATGAAAAATAAAGAACTTTCAATCTCTTTTTGAATTTTAAATAAAAATGAAAACACTTGGATTTTGATTTTGATTTCTGTTCGGAGCTGATGATTTGTTAAGATGCAGGCTGCGCATCTTGATTATTCTCTTAATTTTAAGAGTGACCTTGATCTTTTAAAATTGTAAATTAAAATAAAAGATCTGGTGACCTTTTTATTGAGGTCTTCAGAGAGCTGAAAGGAGCCATCCCTGTCTTCCCCTGTTGCAGGAATACCTCCTGCTAGGGAACACAGTATCAGGCTGAGTTAAAAATGCCCGCAGGACCGTATTGATGAGTGGAAACTCACTCTCCACGGCCTTTTTAACATTCAGCAACAGCGTAACTTGTTTGTTTCCTCTGTGTTGGAAATGTCAACAAATGTCACCCAAGTTATTTGCTTTCCTTTCTTATCTTTTGACATATTATTTGATATGTGTGTGAGAGTGTAGAGTATGTTAATAAAGGAGCTTTCCTCTCCAGTGTATTAACAGAGTGAGTGTAAGGCTGTACTGAAGAAAGGTTTCTTCTATTAGTTTTGCCATTAGGAAAAAAATAATCATCTTCAAAAGACTTACTGAAGAAAGAGATCAAAAGAAGACATGTTAGCTTATAGTGGTCTATCCTTCTAGCTTGTGGTCTGTGCTCATTATTCTAGAATTTTCCTTGAGACAAATTTTGAGTGCTTTGTCCAGACCATTTGAATATGCTTTTTAGCCATGTGACTCCCATTGCTTTTCTGGGAGACTTTTTCACAGATAAGACTTCTGGGATCAAAATTTCAGAAGTCCTTAACTGTCTTTTGTACCTTAATAAAAATTTCATGAATTACTTAGTTAACAAAAAAATGAGATTCCTAAAGGTTCACAATGATACCCAATGCCTGCAGGTGCCCTGCTTGCTTTTGGAAATAGGTCTGTAGTTCCTAAACCACTAAGATTCTCTGAAATTTTAGCCTTTGCCTTTCACGAGACTGCTGATATTTGGGTTAAGTTATCCTTTGAAAACAGCATTTTATTATACATTATAGCACTAGGTAAATAATATAATTAGGCTAGGTAGAATATGACATTTAACATTTATAAGGCACTTTTTGTACTAGTATAATTACTTAATTAGAGCAGTGCTGAGAGACACCCAAAGTGATTTTGTTTATAATTTGCATATACTATGTGAATGCATAGAAAGAAACAATTTCAGTGCAATCTGCTTTCAAATGTGTTGATAGGACAGAAAAAAATGAAGAATGAAAGTCTCTGCTTTCATTGTAAGGACAGAGAACTTGCATAAAAAAATACTAAGAGTTTCCAAAGGACAAATACCAGTTGTCTATGACAAAACAGTGAATTTAATTGCCTGTGCACAACAAGATCCTCTTTCCTTCTCATCTTCTACTGTTTTATACACACTAGATAATGATGATTTATATACTTATGCAATATGTTAAACAATTCTTTTTCATCTTTAACAGTCAGATGTTTCAACTATTTGTAGACAGTTAGTCATTGCTATATATATATATCATTTTTTGTTTGCTTTTTTTTTCTTTATTCCAATCTGTCCTCCTAAAAAAAGATAAAATAGTTCTATTAAAACATCCCTGGACCCATCTGTGAAATTAATACCCTGTAAAACATGTAAAGACTATGTATCGATGATATGCTGTCTCTTTAGTGAAATGGGCTCTGACTGCAGTTTTCAGCAGCCAGAGTGGTACGTGATGGCAAAGTTGAAGCTCCAGGCATGCAGTCATGCCTCTCAGTAATCTCCAGTCTCCCTCCTTTCTTCCCATTTCCAGTCATGCAAATTTCCATGAAAACCTCACAGCAGCAAGGCTGTGAAATATCAGATATCAAGAATATCCTGAAATAAATCAATTTTGAAGTAGTATAATTTAAAACAATATTATGAGAGGGTGACAATCCTCACAGGAAAAATAACAAGTCTCATGTAATTATTCTATGTTCTTTGAGTTTGTGACCAATTTAAACCACCCTCTTCAAGACCCACAGTTAAGTTCCACCTTTCTTTTCCACTTACAGGACAGAAAAACTGCTTAAAATTATGTACAATCAGGAGAGTCAGATGGAGAGTCTTATCTAATCTTAATTCTTATGATCAAATTTTGGTAAACTGATGGAACAAGTTTTTTTTTTTTTTGCTAATTATTTTAAATATGGAATGGTAAGCAAGGGTTAAAAGAGGAAGGCTTTAACTGATTCTTGTTAAAGTACACCTGCAATTGAGATGTAACTCAAGTCAAGAAGTCCTCAGTTCTTTACATCTTTTTCTTCATGTTTGCTCTGTCAAACCTCTTATTTAGCTCATTTTTGTACAAAGAGGGTGTAGGGCAGCCTGTAAAATCATCCCTGTCATTAAAGAATATTTTCCTCATGCCAGCAATTTCTTGCAGAACACTGTGTGATTGTATCCAAACCTTGAGATGCTTATATTATTTCAGTATATTGCATCATATGTGAAGCAGTTTCCAGGTGCTTCCTGACTCATGCTGGTAACAGAGTAACTCATACTTTTACTGGATTTTAAGGTTGTAAAATCCTAGAAACTGAAGGCTTCTCAGCAATAGACACTTTATCAAGAGAAGTTATATTTCTTTATGATTCAACAGAACAGCAGTGGTTGTCAGGTTATGAACAGTTTGACAGAAGGATTATTTTGGCTCTATTTGACACAGAGATGCAAGCTTTCTGTGTTTGAGATGAAACATGCTGTAAATATTTTGGGCTTGTGTGTCACTGAAGTGATGATATACCCAGTTCCACAGGTAGCAACAAAACTTGCTTTGTTATCAGGGCCTCCTGTACTGGGGAGCAGCAAAGCAGTTCTCAGATATTCCTACAAGCTTCATCACTGATTTAGGGTGTGCCTTTCTGTTGGCAGATTTTCCATGTGGCTCTCCTCTATCATTTTTCATGATAGTGTCTCCCTGTATTCTTCAACTTGAGCTGTGGTCAAATGGAAGATATGATACTTGAGGGAAATATTTCCATATTGTGTTAGGTTGCATCAGTTTTCTGACCTTGTTTGTGTAATCACCGTATTCTGAGGCTCTTTACACGATGACAGACATGCATCTATATCTCCTGGGATGGAGATTTTCTTTAGAGGTTTGAAGTCCTTAGATTGTATTTATAGCCACGTTATATTCAATACTTTTTCTGGAAAGACATTAAAATGCTCTGTTACAGATGATCTTTAGTCTTCACCCCTTTCACCAGAGGAAATTTGTATGATTGTTTCCAGGTGCATTGCTGCACTGAACCATCAAGCCCAGAAAGGCATAAAGTTGGGGCAAGCCAGAGAGACTGAACTGCCTACACTTCCGTTGTTTCTGTGTCATAAAAAAGCCTATTCTATCAGTGCTCTCAGTTTCTCTCCTCAGAGTGATCAGCACAAGTCTCCCTTCACCAACCCCCTGCTCCCAGCTTTGTACCCCCTCTCCAATGATAGGCAAAGGAAAAAGTGACATGGTGACTTCACTTGCTACCACAATTTACCTAAACTGGAGGGGAAAAAAAGAAGTAAAAAAAATTGTGATTTCTGTTGACTTAAGTGGGCAATAATCTTGGAAGGGGAAGTCTAGGACCCTTGCTTCCTTAATCATCATTCGGTTGCAATCACTCTCAGCAGTCATTTTAACAAAGGATTGATTTCTAGCAATGGGTTTACCACAATTTATTAACTAGTCCAATCTGACCCAATATTATGTATGGAATATTGATCCATGAATGTTGATTATTCTCAGCAATGCCTGGTACCTAAGCCAAGACTGCAAAGTGTGATCGATGAGGGAAATAATTAGCTTGTTTTCTGGAGAGAGGTATTTGCTATTATAAGAACCAGTTTGACAGAATCATCTTAACTACAAAATTAATTTCCTTATGAATAGAGTTCATTATTGTAGAACTCACTGGTTACTTGTGTCTGTTTTTCTCAAAGTTGCAAGAAAGGTAATGTAGATAGTTAAAGGGCAGAAGCTGTTTTACCTCTGAGATCAAGAATGTCCTTTAGATAAGTAACATCCAAATACGTAACTCATTTACACTATAGAACAGTTGACTTTGGATGACACCTTGGGAAATCATTTAGTTTACCTGAATGCTCAAAGCAGGGTCAGCTAGGACAGGTTGGCCAGGACCATGTTCAGTCAGGATTTGAACATATCCTGGAATGGAGCCTTGACTTCTGTGGGAAACTCATTCTGGTGTTCAACTGCCTTCATGGTAAAAAAAGTATTTTCTTGTGTTTAAGTGAAATTTACTGTATTTCAGTTTGTACCTATTTCCTCTTCTCTCGTGACTAGATACAGCTGAGAAGACTCTGGCTTTTTTATTCCCCCTCATCAGGTATTTGTACACATTGACAAGATTCCTCTTGAGCCTTCTCAAGGCTATAAACAGTCCCATCTATCTCAGGCTCCATAGCAGAGTGGCTCCAGCCCCTTCATCATCTTTGTGGACCTTCTCTGAACTTGCTACAGTATGCCTGTTTGTCTTTTGCCCTGAAGAGGCCAAGATTAGACCCAGCAGTCCAGAAGAGTCTCACCAATGCTGAGTATAGGGCAAGGAAAGCCTCCCTCAACTTCCTGACAACGCTTTGCCTGAAGGCTGTTGCTGTTCTGTGCCATGAAGGCATATTTCAGACACATGTTCAACTTGGTGTCCACCAGGATTCCCAGGTCCTTTTATGCAAAGCTATTTTTCAGGTGATTGACCCTCCATCAGCTCAGCTGGGGATTTAGGCTGTTGTACCTGGAGTCTTGGAAAAGATCCAGCTGATCTCTTTCTCATCATTTTTGATGCTATCCAGTCTGCGGACCTTCTCCTGCAGCTCCATCATTTGGTGATGCAGGCCCTACACCAGCATACACCTGTGGGAGAAGAGCCCATTTAGCCCCACTCCCATCATGAAGTCCCAGACACCTCTGCAGTCACAGATGTGCAGAGAAGCATTCTCATTTGTGACCTCTGCCTAAAGGGACATCTTTGATGCACTAGGAGTAGTTGCTCCAGTGGGCTCTGGAGACCCTGCTATGTGGCACCACCATTGCAGAGCCCTCAGTGGAGTTTCTGTGCACTAAGTGTGGTGTCTACTCCCTGCTTCTGCGCTGTACTTGTGGTGCACACCAGCACAAATGTGGCTTTCAATTGAATTAACTATGTGGGTATTGATGTGTATTTAAAGCTTCCTATTGAGCTGTCTTTTTTAAGAAGTCTCAATATGTCATCACCAAAGTGTTATTAAACCCTCATATTGAACATTATATTTTGAGTTCAGTACTGTATACTGAGCAACATAATTTGTCACTTCAGTTATTGAGGGAAAAAAAAAAGCATAGAGGGGGATAGCAGTTGAACAGAGATTACAGACAAAATTATCAGGAAAGGAGATCAAGCATCCTAACCCTTAGCTCGGTGTCTGCATTACATTTCACTTTTTTTTTTTGCTGTGGATTAGTAACTGTTTGCTGTTACCAAGGAAATGAGAGACTGCTTGGCATATAACACACCCACAGTGCACCCTTTAGTATTGATGAATAGGAAAGGGAGCATAAGTATACTCCGGTGCATGTCAGAGATCCAAGGAAAAGCGAGCTATTGAAAAGAGATAAAGTAAACAAGATTATCTGAATGAAATCAAGAAATACTTTCAGAGAAGGTTACACTGCTGTGATTGTTTAGGGCTCTCCAGCCAGCTCAGAGACTTGATGCTTTTTGGTGCAATGAAATGTCACTCACTGCTATCTGGGCAATGACACCCTGCAGAGAGCCTGTCACAGAAGCTGTATTCAGCATCCCTATTTTTATAGTCAGCACGCACCACTGAGTCCCTCTATATTGGGAGAACTGAGATGTTCTTGTAACAGCTCCCAGTCACTTGATGCTGTGCATTGGACAAGAGTTTTGCCATTTTTGGTGGCTTTTTCAGGGAGTCTGTGATTCAGAGATCTGTGTATTGAAATCCTTACTCACATTTTACTTGGGCAAACCTGCAACAGATTATAAAAATTTCATATATAAACTTCAAAATTTAGTGCAGAAAACTGAGGGGACAGATCAGTTTCCAGAATTCAGACACATAGAACATCCTCCATGAGCCAAGAGGCATGAGGCAGCATGAGTGGGAAAATGCCAAGCAGGAATTAATTCCTGTATGATGGAAACTTTATTCCCATTCGCATTTTGAGTCATTACATAGATGTACATGTATTTGCAGGCTTTGATGTGAACAAACTCTGAAATGGGAAAATGATTTTGGTGTGTATTTGACAGATAAGTTTCATCAGGAAACCAGGTTGGGTTGCGGTGTTATGAAATATTTCTGAGACTGAAAGGTGTTACTCTTTGATTTTCTTGGTTGCAGTAGGAGATGAGTTTCTTGAGTCATTTAAACATATGTGGGAAAATCGCAGAGAACTATGATAATCCAAGAGTAATTTTTTAATTATTTCTGGATTACGATTTCTGGATCATGGATTAATCGTTATGATTATGATTCTTTTATCTCTTTTACATGAACAAACATCCATCTGCTGAGAAGATTTCTGTTTTCTCACACCACGTGGTTATAAGTATAGGTAGCATCAGGGAAGGGAGAGTACTTTTCTCCTGTATTTGAACTGAAAAATGGGATATAAACCCATCAACATGAAAGGCAACATCTAGAGATGATCATGGTAAGGAAAGAGGCACTGTCAAGATCACTCTGGACTTCACATTAGAAGGCCAGAACCTAATTCCAAGAGTCCAGGACCTTTTCTCCCACAGTAGCTGATATGCCATCCCATTTTGAGCCTCCTGCTTTGGGGAATGAATGCTGCAGTACTGAAATAGCTCTGGTTTTATCCAGAGGCTCAGTTTCCTTGACACTTTTAAGTCAGGTCAAGTGTAACATTTGTGCTGATCTTATTCAGGCTGGTAGCTTTTGGCAGCAGGCAATAGTAGCGTGTTCATGCTGGTCTACTTAGATGTGACATCATCCTCGGGTAGAACTGGACAAAGTGGATTGAGGCATCTGTAGATCCTGTCAAGCACAGAGCTGTATTTAATTAGCTCAGTCTAATTCAGAGAGACCTTTGCCACACCTCATGCTTGCTGAGCACATGCAGCTCAGTGGCACAGAGCCTTTACTGTGTTGTCACTGAGCTCTGCATCCTTCATTAACTGCAGAGCCTGTGAAAGCAAACAACAGTAGAAATCACCATGGACATTTCCCTCACTTTTCTTGACTGAAATATTTTTGTTTTCCCTCCCTGGGATAAAAAGATAATATTTTTGTTTTCCATAACACTTTTTGCTGCAGATAGGAAGCTTGTACTGCTCTGTTGAGGAACACAGATGTTGGTTTGCTAATATAGGGGAGTTTTTAATGTATGTCACACTGGTATTTATAAACAGCTTTACCCACTTTGAGTATCATAAAGACAATATGTTTTGCTTTGTAATTGTTTTGCAGGGCTCTTGTTCTTTTTTGAAAGCATAGATTTGACTTTCCACATCAAAGCTTGAACCATCTTTCTAATTATTGCCTGAACAGTGGATGATAGGCAGAGAATTTAAGGGAAAGTCCAATAGTGTCAGTTGTTGCTTTTGTAATAGCCCAAGAAAATAGATAAAAATATACAGACCTCTAGAATGTGTTGCAATTTACTGAAAAATGCAATCTATTCTTTGAGAATGCTTATGAATAGTGAAGCAAGTGCAACTGCTGTAGTATGAGAATACCTCTAATTATTTCCCCTTGATTTTGTGTTAATGCATCTAGACCTAAGGGCAGGAAAGAGCATGTTGCATCTACTACAAATAAATCAGTGCAATTAGCTGCTGACATATGCAAAGTGACCTTAAGTGCTAATACATGGGTGCTTCTAATATCAGGAATCTAGCTTAGGCAGTAAAGAGATCTTGCCCTGGATCAATGACGGAAATGTCTTGAACAAATTGGGACCACAGAGGTCAGTCTTCTGAAAACATAATTAAATTGGGCCTGAACTGGAAGCCTCACACATCAAAGAACTGCAGTGATCAAATGATTTGGGACTGAAGGAGCGGGGGTGGGATGCAACAGAAAGCTCAAAAGAAACAGCAAAGAGTGTATGAGACAGCAGCTTTAGAGATGGTATTTGAGAAACAGGAAATGTTTAGAGGCATAAAAAAGAAAAACTAGTCAAAGACAGATTAAGTAAAAACCCCAAAAATGTGTGAAACAAATATCAGGATATGCTGGTACACACTGGAAAGCAAAGAGTGTGTAAGGAAATGAGAAACAGTAAAGCATGCAGAAAGACAGTATTAGGAATGCAACAAGAAAATCCTTGGGTAATGGAGCCTGTTGTTTGCAATATAAATTTAAATGCAGCATATAGCAGCTGGCTGCTCTTATCTGATAAGACTGTCATTCTGTGCATAGTTGGTGAGCAGAAACTGTGAAGCGAAGCAGAATATATATTTGAAGAATTGGGGTCTTATATATTTTATTTTCTTACTTGTTTTGCCTTCATTTTAGTTTTAAGGGACTTGTTCTTTTTTTGCTGACTTAATGCCAGTGCAAGGTGCTATATGGAGAGCCCAGGGGACTGAAGACTTTTGTTTCCTTGTAAATAAACATAGCAAGTATAACAGAAAATCAGCTTTCCTCATCTTGCCTTCCATTCCACTTCCTTTAAACTAACCTGGAAGACTTTCCATCTTTCCTGGAACAAGATCTCTGCAGACTAGATGGAATGTGATGAGAATCTCAGCGTCAGCTCACTGCCAATAAAGGCAACCATATGCTGGGCTACACCAAAAGCAGTGTGACCAGCAGGTTGAGAAAGGTGGTTTTCCCTCTCTAGTGCAACTTGAGCCCATTTCCTCTTGTTCTACTCCTTCATACTTGAGAGATGAGACCAACTCCTATCTCACTACAACCTCCTTTCAGGTAGTTTTAGAGAGGTTTCCTGAATCTCCTTTTCTCCAGGCTAAACGACCTTATCTCCTTTAGATGCTCCTCATAAGATTTGTGCCCCAGACCCTTCATTAGCTCTGTTGCCCTTCTGGAAAGGGCGACAGCCTTCAGCCTTATTAGCATGACCAAAATGTCATGATATATTTGTACAGTTGTTATTTATAAAGGAATAGACTAGTGGAGTTTTTTGCGTACTTTCCATTTGCTCTTCTGGTTTCTGTGTGTACCCATTTGTACTAGTGAAGATTCCTTCACAGTCAGAAGATTTAGAAATGTATTTCACTAAGTAAGAACTTACTACTGGTGAAAGGTGGGATTCTGAGCTATGGTTAAGCCACTGAAGAAGAATATGAGATGTCAGGAAAGTGGGCAAAGGATCTTTCAGAGACTTCTGTGCTGCAGGTACTCAGGGCAGCAAAGGGGGCACTGGGGACTAGAGTCACTTCAGCCATGCACAGACATCCACTGCTTCTGACTTCTGTTGACTGTTAGTCTTGCAGTGATAAAGAACAAATGACTGAGCCACGGGAAAAGACTGTACAAGCTGTCTGTAATCCGTGGTCACCCCTCCTGTGCCATGACAGCAGACTCCTGCATAAACTGTTTTTACATACATGCACAGTCTGCAGATACCTTGTGAACAACTGATAAGAAGTCAATACTTGTCTTATAAAGGAGAAAGAGAAGTTCAGTGTAACTCATCCAAGACTACTCCCATAGCAAGGCAGCATTAAAATAATCTAGGAGTTAATGTTCACAGTAAAGACAGATTTCTTCCCCAGAGATGCAAGCATCACGAACTCTCCTTTTAATGTAATTATGCAAACACTGTCCATGACACTAGATTTCTATTAAAATATTGTACAGTGATGTGCTTTACATGTGGAAACGTCGCTGCACAAAGAGAAAACAATAGAGTTGTGAGAGTTGAGTTTTCAGTGAGGGACTTGGTGAACAATCATGGGAAAAAATGTTTGAGGCAGATTGTGTCTCTTCTTACTCATATGTAAAATTGTCTCTTTTTTAAAGTTCATCAATAACCTGATATGAAAGAACAGGTATTGCTACCAAAAGTCCTTATCTCCTTTCTCTTTCCCATCCAGTGATGCAGCAGTTTGGAAATAAGTAACTCTGTAACCAGATGCAACAAAGTCTACAACTTTGAGAAGCTGCTGTTCACATGGTAGAGGTAGTGGGTGTGTTAAATCCTCCAGAGAAACAGTGAATTATCCTCTTGTGTGCGAATCAAAAAGTGAGAGTTACTAGAAAGAGAACTTTAACAGACACATCTAGTCCCATCCAAACTAAGTGAAAAGCAATAAAGTATAGTAAAAAGTTTATCAGGCTGATAAAAGAGTCCTGCAACTATGGAGGCCATGTGTTGTGTCATGTAATGGCATAGCAGGGCTCTCACATTTCCTTCTCAGAACTCTGCTAATTTCTTACTGAACCACGAGCCAACCACAGTGACTGCCCATACTGGGGTTGTATTCCATTCCCTGTAACAGGGGACCTCTGCTGCCAAATGGGCCTGCTAACATCCTTAGGAATAGAAATTTTGAGCATTCTGTATTTCAGATTTGCCTTGCTTGTGTTTCAAAGGATCCCCAAATCTTTGCATGTCACTTTGTGTGCCCAATTAAGTTTATGAGAAAAATCAGACAAAGACCTTTTGGCATATGTGCCTTGGTTTTCCTACCAGTGCCTCTTTGCATGTGGGTCGTACATGAAGGGAAAACTGCAGTCTACGTTTCAAACAAAGACTACTTCCTAAGGAATACTGGACAGAGTTTGTCTCTAGGGCTAAGTTGTCAATAACAAAAGAAAAACAAAACAAAACAAAAATAGCAAGCCCAGACAAAGAAAAAAATCCTGATTTTAATTATCTCCCTTTTCCTTTGATGTAGAAGGAAAATAAGAATATACAAAGACTTTTAGGAGAATTAAAGTAAGCTAGAGATTAAGAGTTACCTTAGGATTTTCTGTTATGGATCAGAGCCAAGGGGAACTTTGATTCAGATCATGAGAACAGGCCTTCAGTTGTATTTGCAGAAAGCAATAGGTTCTGTTGATGGACATTTATGTTTCATGCCATAGGCAATATCTCTGAGAGAGCTGCTCCTTAGTACTTTTGCAGCTTCCCTATAAATTCCCAAAATGAGTAAGAGACAGAATAACTGGTAACGTCTCTATTGTGCTGATAAAGCAAAATGTAGGATTGCTGTAAAGAACCAGGTAAATAAATGAACTGGATGGCTAAAAATAGCAGAGGGCTCATCTTAGCTGACTCATGATTCTGTAGATAAAATCTGATGGGGACTAGCATACAGCAGTAAAAAAGGAACCAAAGATAAATTTTGATGACCATTAAATGAACAAACAAAAATGAATGGACCTTCGGATGATTTAGGAGGGACCAACAAACCAGCCCAAGCCATTTAGATTAAATGCTGTTGAAAATGGTGTTCTGCATTTCTTGTGTCCCTCTCCTTGGGAAATCACCATCCTTCACAGGTGTGTCTGCACTGAAAAGCCCTAGGAAACAGACCAGACAGACCTGTTACTGATGCAACACACCCCCATGCCTGGGAGAACATATTATTTCTTCCCCTAGCTGGGAGCCACAAGGCAACTGCTCAGCTGTTTTGGGGCTTCTTTTACCCCCTACCTGGAGCATCTCAGCAGTTGGGTCAGGCCATTCAGGGACAGCATCTTGTGCCTGAAGGAAAGCACTATTGCATGCAGTTGAGATAAATACAGATGCATCTGTACATATAAGGTAGTGTTAGCAAAGTGTATCTGTTTACCAAATATCTACGCTTGGATTTTCTAAATGGTGTTTTTTATTTCAGTTTGGTTTTGTATGCTTACAAGTAACTGTGTGCACATTTAAATTTTGGGCATTATCAAAACCCACTTTTTTGTTCCAGCAAGTCAGGTAGCTAAAGCCTGTGCTTTCCAGTCAAGAATGGTAGAATAAAGCAAGTAGAGCTATTTTCACAGGTAAAATCGCACTAGTCAACAGAAATCTGACTATGATTGCAAGGTTATAAGGTACCATTCACAAGTTCTGGCTAGAGCTATATATTTTTTTCTATCTTACCAATAGTTTTGTACATTGATAAGTATCATACCATGTTGACAAAACCTATTTGTGAGATTGTTGAGTTTTTATGAGACCACTTTAGAAAAGGTATTAAATGAAGCATTCAAAATACTTGTTTCTAGTGGTTCTGAGATGTAATGTTTTCATTTGGAAATGATGTGTTTCATGTAGGTATTTACCTAAAGTACTACAATATTTAATAAATTAGTAAATCAAGCATGCCTATTGGATTCATGCTACTGGACCAAATTAATTTAGTTACTACAATCAGTACTCAGCACTTAAAAATTGAACCGTAAGCTTCAAGACAGATATAAGTGAAACTGACCTTGGCATTGAAGGTAAATATCATTCTAGAGTAAAAAATTCCATCTTCTACAGCACAAGAAATTTAGGCTAATTGCTAAGTGTAATTTTAGGCCCATGTTTCTTTTGCTCTGTTCTCTGTGTGTGCCTGAAAGCTTTTCAGTCCAAGCTTCAAGTGGCATGATGTCAGATCAGACAACATCTAGAGATTAGTTATAATGAAATAGTGACACCTATACTCTTTGGGTGGAAACTAGAAGAAAGTTTAGCTTCCACAGGATGTGTGTCCCTGTCTGACCTAGTCCTGAATTATATTATGACTGCAGAATGAGTTTACTGCTTATTAGACACTGTACAGCTCAGAGCATCTTAATGGAAGAGTGGACTGCCTCTTGTCTAAAGAGGCTGAACTCAGGTTAAAGTCTTTTCAGTAGCCAGGAAATTAATAATGTCCATCTTCCATGAGGATACTCTGATGCCCAACAAGAGGTGGACTCACGATGCATAATTTCCTTTGCAGAAGTCTAATAAAGCTAATGAAGTCTCTGTCCCCTGCTTTCATGAAGCTTATTATGTTCTATATGCTTGAAAAGTGTGAGTAGTAAATATTTCTGAGGTTTCTACACTTCAGATTTTATCTGAAGTGATGAAAATGTCCTGAATGTATTGTGGGGAAGTGCCAGACAGGCAGATGCTCAGAAGTACACTGAATGTTTTCACTGTTTTATTTTCTCCCAAATTGAATCTAAAAAGCTTGATTAATTCTGTACATTTCTTAGTACCTAATAGCTTATAATAGGCAGTTAAATGCCACCCTGCCACCCAATCCCATCAGATCTAAGAAGCTAAGCAGGGTCAGCCTGGTTTGTACTTGGATGGGACACCTCCTGGGAATACGGGAGGCTGTAGGTTCTAGTCCAAGGACTTCACTGTCACCATCCAAGCTTGCTTGGCTGTGGCAGATGAACCTTAGGAGATAAAGGGTGGGGTCAGTTCTGTGCTGTGCCTCACCTAAAAAATCCACTGCCCAGGCTCGAAGGACACACCCACGGTGGTAGAGCCCTTCCCAAATCTTTGTTCATGAAGCCTCGCCATGATGATGAATGACTTATAATGTTGCCTTCATTTCATCAATGTGCTAGTAGAAGGGAGGTGGGATCTGACAGACCTACACATGGTTTGCTATTGACTTAACATCTCTTGCTGCATTTCCTATGACCCAGGATGTAAGCACATTCTAGGATATTAGTTCTAGGGTCACTAAGGCCACTAGACACACATACTGTCCAGCATCCAGGGTTCCATATCTTTGGCAGAGAAGCTGCAAATATATTGTTTTTCCTGGATCAAAATCACTCTGCAAAATGAAAATCCTCATGTACACATATCCACCTCTTCAACCGAGCTCTTTCTGAATACTACCAAAGTAGGACTACTTCCAGGGCAGTCAAGCTCTGCATCTAGGGGCTGGATTTCCTCGTCACACATGTTCACTTAAAACAGAGATAAGAGTACATTAAGAATGAGGAAAAGGGCAGCTCCCAGAATAGAAAATTCAATTCCTCCACAGCACCTAAAACAATTGAAAAAAGATATATTAGCTCACCCATACAATCCCTGGAAATTGTGTCCCAGGGAACTTGGAGACAGTAGAATCAGAGCCACTATCCACCCACCTCTCCTTTTTTCTTTTTTTTTTTTTTCCCCCAGCCTGAATGCTGCAGCTTATTTTTCTGACAGTTACCTTGTACTTGGTGCTATGGTAGGCAAAGGTTATTGGAATTTATATGCGAAGTTCAATGAATATAGAGTTAAAAAATGCCTTGGAGACATTGCTGAAATGAGATGCCAAATCCCAGAATTTGTATCTCTATGAGGAAAATTTGAATACAAACCACCAAGGTTTATGGCTCCTGCACATACTAATTCATATCAATACATGTTCTAAGAGGACTAAAGGGGCTATTTTCATCTTGCGCTGAGACAGGAACTCTTTCAGATTCACTAACTTGCTGTGAGAAATATTCTTTTTTCAGGCTGATAGATATCTTTAAAATGTAAATCAGAATGGTGAGCTTATCACAAGGCTGCCATTAGCAGCCCATAAAATTCTTGATACTGCAGATCCTAAGAGATTTTGGGAACAAGGTGAGAAAACTGGCCAGCAAAAACAGATCCTTAATTTGACACTTTATTTTTTGTCTTATATGAAAATTACCAGATCTGAAATAAACCCAATTTTTATTATACATCCATCCCCTTGACATCTAGAAATTACCTTTACTTTTTTGGGAGGGTCTAGATTTTCAAAGATATTACTATAATTGTGTAGACTTAAGAAATGCAGTGTTCTCTGGAATCATCCCTGAAAGTGTTCAAGGCCAGGTTGGATGGGGCTCTGAGACACCTGGTGTAGTGAAAGTCAATCCTGCCATGTAAGGGAGGTTTGAACTAAAGGTGCCTTCCAAGGCAAACCATTCTGCGATTCTATTATTCTATGAATCTCTACCTCATCTTTGTCCCAAGTGTTTTGACTGTCTGGAGAGAAAAAGGAAACTCATGTGTCCTATGGAAACCCCAGATGTTCTCCTTAAGGAGCTCTGTGCAATTCTGTTCCCTCCAGTGTCCTATAAATAGTCCTCTGAGTTTGTACCTTCTTTCTTATGTCGTGAACTGTTCAATTCAGGTTTACATTGCAGAGAAACTCAAGGCTCAGAAACTTGAAATAGCAATGCTAACAGAGATCGCGATGGCTAGAAATTTCCTCTGCAAACAAACAATATTTACATTAATACTTTCAAATGCATGCAATAGCTGGAATGACAGTGGCCATAATATTTCCATCCCTGTAAGGATGTTACTGATTTGTCCTCTTGCTGGTAAAAACATACGTTGCACTCTCTGTGTCTTTTTCATGCACACACACAAGCACACAAGGGCAGATGATGTGCTTTCGAGTCATGTGCAGATGGTTTCCCCATCAGGGTTTACTTTGCTATTTAGACCTCCTGCTTCACATCCTCCTCTTGGTGCTTCAGTCCCTATTTTATGTAATTAACTTCTGTTCCTCGCCTCATTTTTTTTCATAAATGCATTTCACTCTGATGCTTAGAGTCAACTGTCTCCCCAAAGCACTGTGATATTTAACAGCATCCAGAAAAAATGTGGTTAGAGAATTGAGACACTTAAAGGAGACACTGCTGTCGTAAGTGTGCATTCACATTTTTGAATAGATATTCAGAGGGTGGGAATGTAGATGAGGGAGAAGCTATGAAAGGGCTTATTACTAATTAACTGTATCTATTTCTCCCCCTTTTAAACTGTTTTTTGTTTATCATTTCAGCTGGTAGGGTAATACACTAAATTAAATCTACAGAACACAATTATAATTAAGAATGAGAAAGCCAATTGCCTGTTAGCAAACTACCAATTGATAATAATGTAAGGTTTATTTATAGTTCTTTGCTAAGTATGCCACAGATTTGCATCAATAACACACTTGCTAATCTCCAAACATTTTGTTCAGTAGCCTTTTATTTACTATTGAAGGTAAGATTACTCTTCTCATGCCATCCTTTCTAAAAGTGTCTTGCTTTCATCTTGTTTGCAAAGTTCAGCAAACACAGATGCTTCAGTCATTTCCTCACCATGAAATACTAATAACAGTATATAATTACTATCATCACACCATGTAGAAAACCTTGCTACAAAGAACATACTATACATAGTTCACACTCACAACATCTTGCATTTCTACAGCCCTTTCTTTCTGACTCGTCTCACATATTCTAGAGAGGAGATACCAAAACATCTTATGCAGGGGAGGAGTCAGGAGCCCTGGGCAGTGTCTCATACATAAGGCCCCAGTTCTAATTCCTTTCACAAGAAGGTACAGCAAGACCTTTTTAAAGAGTTTTAAACAATAATTACTCACGTGATAGGTTTTGTTTTGTATTTGGTATGAGTTACTGGGAGTTTAATAACTTTTATTATTTCTTTTAATTACTATAAAATCTCTGCATAACTGTCATTTCAGGGGTGTGATGGAGTGCAAATAATTGTGATGTAGCTTGTTTGTGAAGTGTGTTTTGTGTTGTGAGTTTGAGTGGTCTTATAGTACTAATTATTGGAATCATTATGAGACACTGTGTATTATTTTATCATCTGTACAGCAGTTATAGAACCAGCTTAGGCGCTGGTGGCTCCCTGCCATACACTGCTTAAGCACTACAGGGGCAATTGATTAACATGAGGGTGTCTTACCTCTTACTGTGCCATGACTTCTCTTGAAACACAAGTGTCAAAAACTGCTAAGCCTATGAGCACTGCGCGATTGAGAAGGGATATAGCATATACCAGAGACCAAGGACAGTGATGTGAATTTATATGGTGGATGTAGGTTAAAGAGAGGCAAAATGCCTATGTGGAAAATTGCAACCTAAATTGTGCCTGTAACTACTTTCACAGGAGAGGGTCTTGGAAACTAGAGCACACCATCTTAGCAAAAAAAGCCTGGGAGATCCCTCACAAAAATATAGCTCTTTGCCTACCTGTCCCTTTCCTCAGAGGAGAATGAGGATTAGAAATGAATGATCTACCCATTCCACAGCCCTGCTTGATAGCAGAGTCTGTGAGAGGGAGAGACAGAGAGAAAGCAAATTTGCCCATGTCCTGTGCCTGTCTAAGTAGATATTCCCAAACCCGAAGCAGGGCTGCAACTTCTTCCAGCCACAACTGGTCCTCTGTTAATACATTTAGTTTATTCTTCAAAGACACATTACCATGTGAGAGCTGAAAAAAAGAGGGAGCTAATGGTCCAAAGAGAAATGGGCTGGATGCAAGGGAAGGCCGTGGAGGCAGGCAAGGGCTTTGTTGTCACTACAACAGAAGGGGTTGTAGTCTGAGAGTATGAGGTTGTCAGAAAGCTTGCCAGGAGACTAAGGTATCACAGGTTTCTCCTGGATCCATTCTCTTTGGAGCTCAGTGCAGTCATCCTTTCCATAGGTTGGCTGAGCACAGGGTGAATCCAGGTGACAATTAGGCAAGCGATTTTTGTTTCCTATATTGTCTATCATTAATTTTGAGTGGGTGAGTGGCTCATCCCAGAACTGGCCAGAAAATTACATGGTCATTACTGAAGGGTAAATACACAGTTACTTTTATCCATAAAATCATCTGCTTCAATCCTAAGACTAATTCCACATTATTATGCAGCAGTAAGTAATTACTATACACACTGACTCTTGCTTCTACTCTCAAATTAGCTGACACTCTCCCAAAGGAAATCTTTCAGGCTTTTTAGTAAGCCATGCAATCTAATGGTGGGATTTGTCCACTACCAGCCACTCAATACAAATTATAATACTGTAACTAGCAAATGGGTAGTCACAAGACCCTATTACCAGGCATAATTATTAGCAATTTCTATCCTGTTCAGACTTGGAACCAAACTCACCTTTTTTTTAGAAATAAATACTTTATCTGAAAAAACGTGTTCCTATAACACTTAACCTTCCCATCCTGGAGTGCTCTAGGTGTGACTCCTGAGAGGAGGAGGCGTGGCAAAGTCTTTCCAGAGGTAGATGTTAGGCAAAAAATAAGAAGAAACTTATTTATATAATAACTGCTGATATTCCTTATAATTCTTTTCATTTCTTGCAGGTACTGTCGCGTGATTTACAATGGAAAAATTGCTCTGCAGCATCCTGGTGTTTGGAATGGCTGTCACGGTCAATGCTTGTCCCAAATATTGTGTCTGTCAGAACCTGTCTGAGTCACTGGGGACTTTGTGTCCCTCCAAGGGTCTCCTTTTTGTACCACTGGACATAGATCGAAGGACTGTTGAACTCCGTCTTGGGGGAAACTTTATCATTAATATCAGCAGACAAGATTTTGCCAATATGTCTGGACTTGTTGACCTTACTCTGTCCAGAAACACCATCAGTTACATACAGCCCTACTCTTTCACTGACCTGGAGAGCCTTCGGTCTTTACATCTGGACAGCAACAGGCTGCCTGACATTGGAGAGGATATTTTGAGAGGCTTAATTAACCTTCAGCATTTGATTTTAAACAACAACCAGCTAAGCAGCATTTCTGATGAAGCCTTTGAGGATTTTTTGCTGACATTGGAAGACTTAGACCTGTCCTACAATAACCTCCGAAGCATTCCCTGGGAATCTATAAGAAAGATGATAAACTTGCACCAGCTCAGTTTAGACCACAACCTGATAGATTATATAACAGAGGGGACGTTTGCAGATCTTCAGAAATTGGCTAGATTGGATCTAACATCCAACAGACTTCAGAAGCTTCCCCCTGACCCTATATTTGCCAGATCTCAAGTAATCCCATTAGCTGTGACCCCATTTTCTCCACCTTTGTCTCTGAGCTTTGGGGGCAATCCACTGCATTGCAACTGTGAGCTACTGTGGTTAAGGAGACTTGACAGAGATGATGATATGGAAACTTGTGCATCTCCACCAGGTCTAAAGGGAAGGTACTTTTGGTATGTACGGGAAGAAGAGTTTGTTTGTGAGCCTCCTCTGATTACGCAACATACTCACAAGTTGCTGGTTTTGGAAGGGCAAACTGCCACATTGAAATGCAAAGCCATTGGGGATCCCACTCCCATCATTCACTGGGTGGCCCCTGATGACCGTCTCATTGGAAACTCTTCGAGGACAGCTGTTTATGACAATGGCACCTTAGATATACTCATCACCACCTCCAAGGACTATGGAACTTTCACATGCATAGCAGCCAATGCTGCTGGAGAGTCCACTGCAACTATTGAACTCTCAATTGTTCAGCTTCCCCATCTCAGCAATGGCACAGGCCGATCAGCTCCACCCAAATCCAGGCTTTCGGACATCACCAGCTCCACCAAGTCAAATCGTGGGGAAACAAAAGGCCCACCAGAAAGGGCTGTCCTGGTGTCAGACGTGACCACTACCTCAGCTTTGGTCAAATGGACAGTGAGCAAGTCGGCCCCTCGGGTGAAAATGTATCAGCTCCAGTATAACTGCTCGGATGATGAAGTCCTGATCTACAGGTAAATGCAGTTGTTGTTTGGTCCTCTGGTGATGGCAGGGGACAGAAATCAGCATATGAAGTCTTCTACTCTTAGGTCACTGATTTGACTTCAAAATGAGATAGCACTGCCACCAGTAGTATCAGAGGTGTCTGATATATTTGCATTCTATTTGTCGGTTTGCCTGTTTATTCTTTTCTTTGCTTTTCTGTCAAAGTCATACACTATGAATCTCAGTAGTATTCATTCTCTAACAACAGCTGTTTTCAGTAAAATTTCCAATTTAGGAAAAAGAAGTACCACAGTTGGTAGCCTCCTTACTAGGCATAACAAAGGAAGGAAAACTTGAAGCCTAGAAGTCAGAAATTTCCACCTCCTGTAGGTGGGATTGAAACATACTACTGAGAGAGGAAGCAATGTGGGAGGAAGTTTATGCTGTCTACCCATAACACAGACTCTAATTACTTTGTGAATTAAGATTTGGGGTTGTTAACAAGAGATTTTTCACCTACACGGAAGAGATCGTTTCTTACTTCACTAAGAACTGTTTTACACAACTGTAATGTCTGACAACTTTGGAGCATTTAATGTTTTATATGATATTAAATGCAAGAAGAGATAGATATAATTTCAGCCGTGAATGTTCCTCGTGTTCCTCCAGTTCTACAACTCCTCTGACTTTTAATGATGTAAAGCAAGAGTCACTCTTGCAGTGAAGCAGCAATAAATTTTAGGGATTAATAATGTGCAGGAACAGTACAGGAAAACAGCATTACTGGTTTTTCCTTCTGTATTATAGGAATGATTGACACAGTGTCTTCACTTTCTCATGATGAATTCTGAGAAAACACCCTTTCCTTCCTTTTAATGACAAAAGCAGCAATATCAGATGCATTGAACTGAACTCTCTCTTTGACTGTATATGAGCTACCAGCAGAAGTCAGAATCTCATGGAAAAGTAGAAGCAAACACATCAACTCCCATAGCTTTATAAGCAGCCTGAAGCAGTGGAGAAAAATTAGGTCTGGTAGAGGAGTAATAGGATTTGGTGTTTGACTCTAATTTGAGAATAAACTGTGGCCAAAACATAGTCAAAGCCATTGACTTCTTCAGTAGCCTTTCTGTTATTAGCTGTTGGCTACCCTGTCCTCCTCCTGCTGTCTACAAGGGAGAGCTGAGACACACATCAAGTCACAGTACCCAGCTTCCAGATCCCATGAGAGACCTTGTTATTTTCTTCTTTACCATAATGTAGTTTGATTTTTTTTGTTACTATGAGGAAGTCAAAATGAAAGGTAGTAATGGTTCATGTGACATTTTTGCCTCACCCTTCTTTTACAATGAAATCTGATTTTTAACTTTCTTCAGAACTGAATGTTTAGTTGACATGGACAAATTTCTGTGCAGTACTTTTGTCTGAATCACTTGTAGAACAGAAAGAATAAAACGATCTCTTTAGCTACCACAAACTCACTCACTCATTGCCAAAAGTAGGAATATTGACCAGCAAGGCCAAATAACAATTTTTCTTAAGGATATTTATTCAAATACTGAACTAATCTAAGGAAATTCAGTTCTGTCCAATTCCATTCCTCAGTTATAAGAATATGCTGAAATAATCAAATCAATTAGCAGGTGGGAAATTATTTGCTTTGCCCTGGTTAATGTACGGTGGAACCTGTATTTTAGCTTTGGGACTTGAACTATGTGGACTTAAGTAGAATGAAAGGATAAGATAAAACTAAGTAATGGTAGAGTATTACAAATAGAATGAAAGAAAACCTGCTAGTGCCAGTTTTTTCCCAAGGCAAAGCTTTTGGCAAAGACTCATCAGTATTTAAGATCTGAGTGTTAGGCTGAAAAAATACCCTGAAGAATGTGTGTAGTCGTATATTTCTTATGTAGTGAATTTGGCCCAGTGAACAAGAATATCCCTGCAACCAGAAAGAGAAGTTTGCAGGAGCTGTCAGGTTTTGAAAATGGTTGCATGTGTCAGTTTTCTGAGAAGGAGGATGGCCGGGCAAAAAAACAAACAATGCAGAAGGGAAGACATGCTGTCTAGTAGCTGGATCGGTGAGAATTGGGTGCCATAGGAAGAAATGAGAGAAAGATGCTATCTTGCCAGCCTGTTCTGGAGGAATAAGTGGCTGTCAAGGTGTCGGGCAACCCTAAAATTTTATCCTGTCCTCTGTGCTGCCTCTCATTTAGGTTTTGGCTCTTTGTTACTTTATGTGGTTGTGGCTCAGTTTTTCAGAAGCACAGTGAAGACAGTGCTATTTCCATAAATCTGCCATCAGGCCTTTTTGATGATTCATTGATGATGCATAACTCTTTTCATTCACAGCTCTCAAAAGCTCTTCACTAAAGAAAACAAATTTTATTTCCTTACATTTTGCACCAGGGAAAAATGAAACATAGAAAGATGAAGTGATTGTCCAGCATCTGAGAGTTAATCAATGGTACTCATAATATCAAAACCAGTTCTTATGACTTCCAGTCAGGGAACGACTCAGTCCCTTAGAGTTAATTAACTAAATCTGTTTTGCTTTAATTGGTCTGATGCATATCACTGCAATGAGCATGTAGAAAAACCTAAGGGAAAAGGACTTCTACAGTGCTCTGCTCTATAAAATGATGTGTATGTGCTAAATGGGACGTGGTACTGCTTATCTGCTAAAATGAGGGGCACTTAATATATGCTAAGATAGTCAGCATGCCAGGACTGAGACACATTGGCTGTGCTCAGCTTGAAGGAACCCTGGTAGTAAGAAACATATGCAAAAAAAGAAAGAAATTTGCTGCCTTTTCTGCTAAGAATTTTTCATGAAGATTGTAGCCCCCCCCTCCCCCTGCCCCTATTGATGTCTCCATCACTCCTGATCATTACCCAGGACACCAGTCCCATTCCATCTTCCATTCCAGCTGTGATCTGCCACTGGCAGGAGCTGCCAATGGTGCAAAGGGGACAGTGGCTCCATGAAAATTCAAGGTTTGGGAGACAGTGGGAAGTGCTGTCTCTTGGGCCTCCTGCTTACACTGAGCTGAAACAGTATCAGAATCTTAAGTCTGGCTTTGGATATAGCAGTGCCATGAGAATGGCAATTAGCAGGAGTACTGTTTGTCTGCTTCCCCATCTGACCTTCCCTTGTGCCTGCTCTCTCAGGTCTTTTGCTGAAGCAGGTTTTGATCTCTTTCAGTGCATTCAGGGTGAATGTGTCTGATAGTGATGTAATGAGCTGGTCCTGGATTAGAACTCGGTACCACATTGTTTCTCAGACTGAAAGACAAGATGGAGGATGGCAGTGGTAGCCTGTGCACGTCTCAGAGGCAGCTTGGTCAATGTCAAATTGCAAAGACAACAACTGCCCGAAGATGGACACCAAATCAATAGTCTGAGTCTGCCCAGAGGTGACATGCTGTATTATCTTTACCATATCGTTGACAGAAGGGAATGTTCCCTATCTAATGGAGCATGCACTTAACTCTTAGTGGTATCTCAGAACTTCTTTTGTGCTTTGACCTTTGCTCCTATTGAAAAGGATCCTACAACAGAGGCCTGTGCTGGTGATGTGTGTCACATGCAGGTGAGCACCATCACTTTATTGATCTGTGTGCTTGCAGTGAACTCTTTCTCTCTGACTCGTCCTTGCACTGTTCTTATTAATCCTATTGTCAAGATGATATTGTTTCACATGGACCAGAAGGAGGATTCTTCTCTTTCTAGGAAGAGTGAGAGGAAAGCTTGTTATTCTTATTTTAATGGTTTGTTTGGGGCTTTTTTCTACTTGCTTTTCTTGGGTTTGTTTTCATTTTTAGTTTGTATTCTTTCCCTTTTCTGAGTTTTGTTGCTTATTCATTCTAACTTTCCTTTTCTCTTCACTTTCCTTAACTATCCTGTTCATTTTTTGGTATTCAAACCCATGCTGCCCTAAATGGAGAAAATAAAAACTGTTAGCAGTTTTACAAAGCCTCCACATGTCCAGCAGGTGTCTTCTGTTCATATACACAGGTTATGAGGCCATACTCTTTTAAAGGGAAATTTCCATTTCTCTGAGAACTGCAAATATTTTTTTAAACTACTGTCTCTTAATAAGGTCTCTTGGCTGCACATGTAGCCATGGTTCATGCTGCTTCAATCAGACAAACTGGATATACATGGGCACTGACAGGATGCACCCACAAGTGCTGAGGGATCTGGCTTAATGTCAGTGAGAGGCCATTAACTTTGAACAATAATGGCATTTGGAAAAGATATCTGAGACTGGAGGAAACCAAATATAATTCCAGTCTTCAAACCAGGCAAGAAGCAGGATCCAGGGAACTACAGGACCATCAGCCATACCTCAACCCTTGGAAAGGTGATGGAGCAACTACTTCTGGGAACTATTACCAGGAACATGTTGGACAAGAAGATAGATGATTGGGAGTCATCAGCATGGATTCACAAAGTCATGTTTGATAAACCTGATAACATTTTATGATGAAAATGTAGGTAGATGGGGAAGGCAAAGGATTACCTTGACTTCAGTAAGGCTTCCAGCACTGTCTCATAAGATCCTTGTAGGGAAGCTGATGAAGTGTGGGCTGGATAAGCAGGGAGTTGGATTTAAAACAAACCAAATGGCTGAGCCAGGAGGATTGTGAAGAGTGACATGAATTGTAGTTGGAGACAGTAACTAGCAGTATACTCCAAGTCAGTGACAGTCCACAAACTTTTTAACATCCAATTCAATTTAATATCTTCATTAATGACCTGTATGATGACACAGAATGTACCCTCAGCAATTTTTGAGGTGACACAAAACATTGAGGAGTGGCTGATAGACTAGTGTCATGCTGCCATCCAGAGGGACCTTGAAAGGTTGGAGAAATGGGCTGAGAGGAACCTCCTGATACTCAGTAAAAGGAAATACCAAGTCCTGCTCCTGAAGAGGAATAACCTCTTGCGTTGTGTCTTGGGTTGAGCTGGAAAAACGCCAACTGTCCAAGACACAGTGAAAAGGGAAGAAGAGGGAGAGGGAAAAAAACTCCAAACTAGGTTTATACTTAAACTAACTATATATATTTATACAGAAAAGAGAAAATTAAGAGAAAATTACAATATAACACACACTTACACGAGTTAGGTATAACAACAATTTTTACCTCCCACCAAAACCTGATTCTATTACTCTTGATCTGTAAGCACCCCAAAAGTTACTCAGCAAGAAGTAAAGTATAACAACAAGATGTTTCTACTTCCCTGAATTCAAACAAAATGCAAGTAGCAGCAGCAAGAGCAGCAGGGCCTACTCCAACAAGAGCTGCACCACGTCTGGCTTGTACCTCGGCCATGGTGGAACTGACTTAACACCTCCCACACACCGGCTCTTACCTATTCTGAGATGATGTCATGATATGATATGGAATACAACACTACTGGCTAGAAGAAGTCAGCTGTTAGCTAGCCCAGCCCAGCTCAAGTCAGCTGACAATTCCAGGCCTAGTCTGATCTTTAAAACCTAAATTTTAGGCCTACTTGGCTAAACTTATAACACACTGGATATGCAGGGCCCACCTAGCTAGCAAGTAGCTTTTCAGAAAAGGACATGGGGATCCTGGTAAAGGTAAAGTTGAACATGAGCTAGAAATGCACCCTTGTCATCGGGAAGGCTAATAGTATCCTGGTCTGCATTAGGAGGAGTGTTGGCAAAAGCTTGAGGAGGGTGATTCTTTTGCTCTACCCAGCACTGGTAAGACCACATTGGAAGTACTGTATCCAGTTCTGGGCTGCCCAGTATCAGAGAGGCAGAAGCCTACTGGAGAGAGTCCACCAAGGACCCACCAAGATGTTTAAGGAAGTGGAGCACCTCACATCTGAGAAAAGGCTGAGACCTGTAATTTGTCAGGAGGAACTCATCAATGTGTACAAATATCTGAAGGGAGGGTGTTAGAAGACAGTCAGGCTTTTTTAGTGGTGCCCAGTGCCAAAAGCACCATCTGAAAGTGCACAGGACGTGCCATCTAAACATTAGGAAATATTCTCTTACTGTGAGGGTGAGTGAGCACTGCTACAGGTGGATTAGAGAGGTCATAGAGTCTCCATTTTTTGAGATCCACAAAAGGCATCTGGACATGACCCCGGGCAGTTGGGTCTAGGTGAATCTGTTTAATCAAGAGAGTTGGATGAGATGACCTCCAACAGTTCTTTACAACCTCAGCTATTCTGTGATTCCATAATCCTGAGTGCCACACAGGTGAGTACTTCATTTGACACTGTGAGCTAATCATTGAAGAAAATGTATTTGTAACTGTTCTTCTGGAGAAGTATAATACAATTTGTAAAGGCCAGAGCCAAGTGAATTTAGGAGTGCTTAGAAGTTATGTGCATTTTAATGCAGCAGTCTATGCATCCTTTTGTCTTTTCTGTAATACCAACCACTCTTAAACACACGCTGGTGACAATAAATGTGTTTTGTATTCATCACCTTTAGCCAAGACCAGAAGTTTGTTACAAAATGCACAACTGAAAATCACTTCTTATTTGAAGGAAAAACATGCAGAAAGAGTAACCTATGTCCAACAGAGAAAGTAATGGAAAACAACCAAGGTCTGCAAAGAAATGTCTATCCTTAGACTTAGTTAAAGGAGCAAACACTAGGAAACCTGCTCTGTCGTGGAAATCTTTCCTAGTCCTCTCAGTGTAGACTCTCAAAAGTGTTTTAAATGTGAGATATCATCAGACACATGATCAGTACAACTTAGGCACTAGTATGCTTAATTCGTTTTGAATAAGGAATTGTACTGAAACATAAATATTAGAAAACAGTATCATTGGTCCTCAGTTTTCGACCTGTAACCTGGGTGACAGCACTACCTTGCTTCATAGGGATAAACACATTAAAAAAATGTTACGGAACCAGGGGCCCAGGGGCCCACATACTTGAATAGGGAGACTTGCTTTGAAGTCTTTGTGTGGTCTGCAGCAACAGGGATAGCCATGAATGATTAACGTGCAACATTACATAACTGCAACATTTGAATTCAAGTAAAGCATCTGGGGAGAGGGATTGTAGGTCTTTTTATGTGTAGAGTACCCTACATGATGTGGGACCAAATCTCAGTTTTGGCCAGTGGGCATTGATGGAATACATACATTCACTACTTTTTAAAAAGTGAATAAATCTGCAAGTGTTTTGTAGAACTTCCCAGGTCATACTGAGCCTGCTGGCTGTGATTTGAATTAAAGCAATGATGCAGCCATTTAAAAATATGTATGTGAAGTGTGCGACACTACCAGTAGATTTCTGAGAGATTTAGGTCTCTTTTATTTTGTGATATTTTGTACTAAAAGTGATAAAAACATCTTTACAAAATAAGAATTACTGTATCACTATAGTCTCCCTAGCTTATAAATTCAGAATGAGGAAAAACTAGTATTTTATATGTTTCTGAAAGCTTATTTTTTCCATATATATTTTATATAGCAGGCAGTCTAAGCATTAAAATATGAATTAATGGCTCCACATCTCCAGTTTGTTTAAACAATGGTGCCAGGGATTTGATTACTTAAACAATATAATCATGATTTACATTTACACAGCTCCTTTTACTACAAGTGCTTTACAGACCGGCTGAATAGAATCACTATTTAAATAGTGGCTGCAGTTTAGCAATCAAGTAATTGCGCAGCTCCATTTCATGAGGAAAAAATAACTTTGGCATTTGCACTTATGGATACTTTAACCTAGGTAGGAAGAAATTACCTGTGTTTGAATTTCTCACAGCATGGTGGGATAAATAAACCCATGCATTCATCTAGTCAACTGCATTCTAATAAGAACGTGCTTTATTACTATGGTGCTGCAAACTTCAGTAATATCTGTGTCCTGTAAGGATATTCTCTCAAGTAGCAGTGCCACCCTGAGTGTCAGGTCATGCATCAGAGAGGATGCCACTGTGTGGTGATTCCTGATAAGAAAGCATATTGTGTGGAAATCTTCCAGCTAAAGACTGAAAGCAGAGAAAGCCCTGCCCTGTTGTTGTTGGGTGAAGTTGTCTCAACAGCCTGGTGCTCTAGCAAAGTGTGTTTCTTTTATTTTCTCTGCTGGGAAAGTTAGAAATACATGCTACAAGTAACTTTAGAAAAGAAAGAGAATTCATTTATTCTGAAGGACCTGAACATCTGACCTTACTAGTGTTTTGGAAAAATTAAGAGTTGCAGATAAATGCCTACCACTCTTCTACCCCGTGTTCAGCTCCACCCCTGTCTCCAACCTCGCTACACAATGACCTTCTTTCGTGGCTCACAGCTGGTGCAAAACCCCCTCCTCAACCTCAAAATGTGATCTGAGCTATCCCAGTTGCATTGTATGCAGTATACAAACCTTGATTTGGTCAAAGCATCTGTACAGTTAAACACTAAATAGAACAACTATTGGGAGGAAAAACATCACACGAGGACATTAATCATCATGTATTAGTCTTTTCTATTTAACAGATAGAAAGAGTCACTGTATAAAAATAAAACAGTGAAGACACAGACCCAAAGGGAAGCAGAATTTATATAAGCAGAGTAGAGGAAAGTTTCATGTGGACATTTGGTACTTCAGGTCATTTGGAGTGGTTTGCAACTGTAGTTTGTTTGCATTGTTTTCTAGACAGTAGCATTGTTTTCTAGAGGACTCTCAGCAAGTGCAAGCTTGCGGAAAAGCATCAGACATAATGAGGGAGCTGCTTCACAGAAGAATGTATTCTGGGACCATCGGGGGGGTTTTGTGTCTGCTGAAAAAAAATTCATCTAGCCTTTTGTTTTTATTTTGTTCTTTTTCCAGGAGAAGTGCAAGGACAGGGGCTTTTGAGGGTTGTTTTTCACTTGTTTCTTTGCTTGTGCTTGTTTTTTTTCTCCTCCTGCCCCTTGCAATATGAGAAATCTTTAAAGAATAAGAAAGAAAATGCAGTGAAAATGAGAAAAATTATATGCATTACCAGCTAATGCAGTGGAAAATAGAAATCTAAAATATGAAATAAATATTAAAGAAAAATCATATATGCAATAAAAGTAGATGTACATCGTAGTAATGTCCGTAGTGTTGTGACCAATATCATCCACTTCATCCATATTGGATGAGCAGAGGCAGACCATGTGGATGCTGCCCAGACCACTATTTCCTTGCATGATCACTGACACAGAAAAACAAAATACTAAATGGCCACTTACTGCTTCAGGAGACATGTCTCTTTAGATGACCATGCGAGATGTATGTGAGGACTTGTGAGAGGGTGGTAGTGTTACTGCCGACCATGCAGGACAGCACCTTCTGCCAGCTTGGAGGCATTCTCATTTCCTTCAAAGTTTAGCTCCTGTCAGGTAACATTTATTGAGGTATATGGAGAGATTGTATGCTACAGTTTTACCCCCAAGCTCAGCCTCAGGAGCTGAATACAAAGGTTAAGAGCCTTATTCTCATCTCAGCCTCTGTTGTGCTTCTGGGAAGTAAACCCATCACAACCAGGGGTGTTTTACAGGGTAGAAATGAAATCAGCATTGGTTTAGACAATGCTCTGAGGCATATGATGTGATTGTTAGGGCTGTCTTGTACAAGGCCAGGAACTGGACTTTGATGATCCGTGTGGGTCCCTTACAACTCAGAATATTCTGTAATTCTGTGATTCAGCATAAGACAGCAGTACTCCTGTTTTATCTCTGCTACCAGTTATTAATTCAGCTCATTAGAGGCTCAGCATTTTCAGTTGAGAGTAGAATGAGCCAAAGCTTGCCTATAACATCTGCCACATCCCCTCTTTCAGCTGCTCTGAACCTAAATGCCAGTATATGTCCCCACCCATCAATGCAATGAAAACATTGCACATCTGATGCCAAATGAACTATTGAAATAAGATTTTGATTACACTTGAGGGGACTCAACAATCTGATCTTTAAATGAATAGTTTTAACATAGTCAACATTTTAACATATCCATCATTTGTATATGTAATGCACATTTAACCACCCAAGGTGCTCCACTTGATCTGAGTTTTCCCTTCAGATGGTGCCTACAGTAGTTTCCTAATACTCCTTGTTTCTCTAGTGCTTGATCCTTTGAGTTCCAGTTGGTGTCAGCGTCCCTTCATTTCAACAATTCAGTCTACTGAGAAATCTCCTTTAAGTGTTGTGACCCAATAGTAAAAACAATGGTTAAAAACTAGCTGCTTGGAGGATGATTTATTTTTATCCACAGGTGTTTTGAAATAAGCAAAAAAGCTTAAAACCATATTGTGTTCTAAAACACTGCATTACTAGAATTTGCCTTGCCAGTTTGAATCATTCTGCTTAACTTAGTTCCCACATGCTCATGTGCAGGCTCCAGGCTGTGGGCAGGTGAAGGAGGGTGCCTTGACAGCTCCTGCCACGCCAGCTTTCTGATTCCCAATACACCCATACAGCTCCTGTCTGAAGTCACAGGAAAGCCTGTTTGCCCCTTTCAAAGCTGATGTTTTTCTAGGTTCTTGGTAAGAGGGTCTTGGAGGACAGCACCTGCAGCAGGTTCCTGTTCCTCCTTGTCTTTTCAGTGCTGACCAGTTGAGTTCTGACTGTGAACGTTGTTTTGAGGGTTGTGCAAGAAATGATGTTTATTTGGTTATGTAGGACTAATTTATGTGTCCAATACATGAGACAGAACAAGGAGGATGGCAAAATTACACACACAGCCAGAACTTAGTGCCTTATTTCACTGGCATAGCTGCAGACTCATCCAATTGCTTGCTTTGAATTTCCTATCATACCCTCTCTCTTTCATACCAGGCTTTCTGCTTGTATGCTTAGGCTGTTTTCAGAAGAAAATATAATTATTTTGTTCAGTGATGGAACTGGTTAGCCCTGAAAAAGAATAGCCATGATACAGCTTGTTTTCTTAGAGAAATGACTTAAAGATATAGAACTAGAAAAGACATGGCACTGGAAAAACAATAAATAAATATTAATAATAAAAACAATACAATGGACTAAATAAATTATATTCTAAAGTCCTGATTACCTTGAGCCCTTTAAAGTCTGGTTATTT
Source organism: Sakesphorus luctuosus (assembly GCA_013396695.1). Lineage (NCBI taxonomy): Eukaryota > Metazoa > Chordata > Aves > Passeriformes > Thamnophilidae > Sakesphorus > Sakesphorus luctuosus. The sequence continues at coordinate 95,721 of VWZD01005124.1, read as the reverse complement.
TTTGGATTTTCCTTTAAAATGCAGATTTTTTGAGCAAAGTATATGCACTCAAAGTGAACAAAAGTCTCTTTTCAGGTCATGCAGTACAAGGTGAACGCAACACTTGTTTCTCATTTAAATCTATTTTAGGGCTTTATTTGGGATGTTGCTGGGGAATAGTATTTGTGTTAATGCTTTAGTTAAGGAAGGTTGAAAGAAAAAGATTCAGAAAAGATGAGGAACTTTAAACTTGAGGCAGAAAGCATGTTCATGCTCCATGTAATTTTTTTGAGTGCTTACTTGTAGGTTTCCAAAAACTGCTTGTACTACAAGAAAGTCATTTATCCTTTATTTGTTCTTAAAAGGGCACAGGAGAAATGTAACTCAAATTTTCAGTGGTAAAGAAAGAAAATGTGAGGTAATGGATATCTTTGAAGAGATGGTATGGCTTATTTCCTTGTCATGCTACCCTTTTCCCCAAAAGGTGTCTTGTTTTACAGTCTAATATGACACAGTGCAGACATGTATTTAGTAATCCATAATAATCTATAATAGGGCCAAGCAAAATGGTAATTCAGTCCTAACTGAGGATGGCAGGTTAGTACTTTAATCTCAAGAAACCTTGAAACTATAATTCCATTGAGAATTGTACATGTTTGAAATGAAATGTTCTGATTTTCATAGCAGGGAAAAGCAGCCCAGTCAGCAGGCTCATCTACTCTATGGCCACAACCCTGCTGATGTCTCAGAGTCACAGCATGATCATATTAGATCCCAGAACATTTGACAAGAATCCAACAAAGTGATTCTTCCCAGAAGGGAAACAGGCTTCAGCCTTTGGCAGAGGGCACTGTAGAGTGGAAGCAAAATCACCCATATGCCAAAGAAAAGAGAGATGTATGCAGTAGTGCTGGGCAAGAAAGATACTTAGTATGACATCCTTGGATGGGAAAGGATTCACCCACTACATGGCTACAACCATGCTTTAGGGTGGCTTAAAAGTCCCTGTAGACAGCAAGGGAAGGCTATGCCATAACCCTGTTTTGATCAGCTGCTCCTGGTTTACGGGTTAGTTTTATTTGCAGAGAACAGTTTGAGACAGCCAGCACTAGGTGTGAATTTGTGAAGAATTTGCCCATCTGTCCTTTCTCCCCTTCCCTTGCATCATTTTGAATTTGTCTAAGCATGTAATGTATTTATTACTTCATAATTTACTTCATTTTGACAAGAAAACAAATAAAAGAGCTATTTGCTCAATCCAGCACTGTTTTTTTATTTTGTTTGGTTGGTTTTTTTAATTATCCATTTATTTATTCGGCTTAGATTGCAGAATTGGCTCTTATGTAGACATCCCAAACCATACTCTGAATTTTTCTCAGAGTGGGGATTGCACAGGCAATAGCTGCCCAGTAGACATATGGGCAGCTGACAGCATCAAGACACCCCACCAGCAGCTCTGTTGTCTGGCAGATTGCCTCAGAGAGTCAGGCTTGATGAATCAGTCCTTCTGCTGGTGCTGGGAGGGTGGGGGATGCCTGCACCTCTTCTCCAGACAGTTGGTGCAGAATGAGGAAGATGCATGACAGTGATCATGGAGTCTCCATGCGCGTTGTACTGCAGAGTCCAAGTGAACTTGAATCTTGCTGATTTGAGTATGTAGAAGCAGAGTTTCAGCTTGTTTACGCTGGGGTCAGGATGTGTTACAAGCCTGATGCCCACTTTTCTGCTGCATGTGGAGTGTCAAGGCCTGGGAGTGTCATGGGGAGGAATTTGTCAGCACTGCCAAGGTTGGGCAATAGGAGAAGGGAGGAGAATGAACACAATTGGCTTGGAACTGTCCTGTCTCTGTGCTTCTTCTCTGCCAGCCCTGAAGGGAGGCCAAATGTTCTTGTAAGCTGAGCAGGCAATACAGCCAAGAGGATCCCTGCATCCCTCCTCCACCCCTTGGTCCTTGCAGCCTCCTCTGGTTGCTGTACCAATAAAGTGACATCACCTGAGCAGGCAGAAGAAGGAACAGCCACCAGAGAAGGGGTCACCTTCCGAACCTGGCTCCTCCAGCTCAGGGCCTCATAGAGCCCTGGCTGTCTACTTTCAGAGGCTGCTGTCTGAACACAGGGCAGTGTCAGCCTGTCTTCTCTGGGTGGTGTCAGACAAACCTCCTGCACTCTCAGTGGCACTAGCAATGCTGTAATCTCTTTGCCAGAAAAAAAACAGTGCAGAAATACCTCTGGCTCTTGTATAATTTGCTTAGGGAGATGAGCAACATTGAGAGCATAAGGCTATATGTATGGCTAGTAGTTTAAATTCCTTTTTCTTTCTCTGGGGACACTAAAAATTTCTATGAGGTGAAGAACTATTTGAAAAGGAAAAGATGAAATAAACACTGGGAGCGGGATTCACACCTTTGAAGAGTATTATCAAAAGCCTGAGGGACTGCAACAGTCCCATTTCAGGGCACATTATTGCATCTTTGTACAACACCAGGTTGGTGTGCGGTGAAGAGGTGGCAAGACCTTGTGCTATACAAACTCTGCCTAATGCAAGCATATGAGGTTTTGGCAGTTTGTTTTGGGGGGTTGTTTTTTCTTCACTAAAAACATATTATTGCTTTTTGTTTCATCTTTCTTTTTTTTCCCGCATTCAGGTGCTCTCATGGTAGATAATTATATTGACTTTGGTTTAATTAGCTAATTATGCCAGAGCTGGAGTATTTTCCAGAGTAAATCCTTTTATTTAATTGTTCTTAAGCAGCTTCCAGTCTCATTTTCTCCTAGAATTTTCCTTGTATTTCATTGTGTGGTAACAAAGGTGTTAATAACTGTTTTCACTGGTGTCTATGAATATTCTGGTTATCCAAGTAGAGTGAAAGGAATAGCACTTTGGAGGGCAGAGGTGTCATACTCCTGAGATTAGCACATGGATATAATACTGATGTTTTGGCTTTAGAGTAGAAAATAATAATAATGATAAAGCTGTTCTCTAGAAAAAAAAAAGATTTTAACCTCCATATTAGTACCTTTAAAGGAAAAATTTTATCTTACAAGTATTAGACTTTTTGAATTTGGCCTTTCCATCTGAAAAAAAAAATCCTATTTCCTTAGGAGGCTTAGCTTGTCAGAATATAAATATTGCTTCTGTTGGTAGCTGGACTGTAGGCAAAAATTTAGGTGTTCACTAAAATACTGAGCTAGAAGTTACAAGTCAATGTAACCAAAAGTATCTGGTCTTTCTTGAAAAACCCAAAGAAGTCAAGGAGCAGCACAGAGAAACAGGCAAGGAGAGTTCTTTTGTGTTGTGATTAGCACATGTAGTGCTAAGGCTTATGTTGCTGCAACATGGAATTTCAATGTGTGTTTTCTCCAGTGGTGTCTAATTCCGGGAAGTCCTACAACTTCAAGTCCATTTCACCATGTAGTAATGACACTTCTCCATTTCTTGCTGTTTCATATCTATCCATTTAGAGCCACTAAAGTTTTTCAACCATCAAAGAAGGTACTAAGTGAAGTCTTAGTAAGACTTTTTACTACCATATTGCTTTCCCTGTGTGTATGTGGCACTGTGCAGTAGTTAATTTTTTTTCTTTATTGGCACCGCTTGATTATGGCTAGTGACAGTAATGACAAAATATTTTGAACCTGCATTTACTATGAACTTGTTCAGGATCACACTTTAGCTCAAGGTAGCTGATCTATGACCTTACAGCTACATAGTGCTGACAATTTTCCAGCTCTGCTGATCATGGGGACCCACCTCCTGACATTTTGCTGGTCTCCATACCTCACCAGTTAAGGCTGGGTTAACATGCCCATCAGTTAGTGGAACTGCATATGTCTGCACTAGGTTAAAAACTGTTTTCTACTCTCTTTACATGATTTCAGGCCAGAAACTTTCCATAGTTTTAAGGTGGAAAAGGCAGTGCAGGGAAAGCCATAGAAGCAGAGTCCTTCTTCCTATTTAAAGTCCTTGAGGACGCGATCTTCAAGTATTTTCCTGGCTTCTGCAGTTTTTCTCTCCTCTGCTTAACCCCAATTAATACACTTGTTGACAGGGAAGCATATACTCAAAAGAGCTACAGGCTGTTTTTCAAATCAGGTCACATTTGCTTATTCCCATACAAAAGATAATTATCTTGAGGAAACTTTTAGGCCAGTGTCTCAGTTTACCCAAAGCAAACCTTAATCTGGCACATCATGGGACAGAATCACAATGTTCCTTGACTGTTCCTTACATTGAACAAAGAGCAGATTTAAAAACTGATTAAAAAGAAAAAATGAATCAGTGGTAGTTAGTCTTATAGCCAATGCAGCAGCATGCAACATCTGTCTACCACACCCTCCAACATCTGTCTCTGCAATGCCTATGAAGAAGCAAAGCATATATCAACTCAGTTTTATTTTCTAGCCCTGTTCAACATGAAACAAACACTGGAATATCTGTCCCATGGGAAATTCCAATATTGCAACATCTGTTTCTGTCAAGAATCAGGCTGAAAATTCTCCAGAACAGTTGTTTTGTTTGCTTATGGAAAAAAAACTTTAGAAGTATTTCATTTGGAAATATGGAAATGTTGCTATCAGTCTCTTTGTGGATGTTATAGCTTTGGAAATGACAGCCCCATCCCCACAATACATCATGCCCCTGAGGAGTTACTTTCTTCCTGGAAGCAAAGCTCCCTAAATTAACCACATTCACTTGCTTTCTCTACCCTCACCACAGAATTCCTCCTTCCCCCCCTATTTTCCCTGCTTTCAGTCTGTGCAATGACAAAGGTATACTTGGGCTGTACAAGGAGAATGGGTGGCCATCCGTGGATGAGTAGGAAAGGAACAGAGGATATGGTGGAGGGGCAAGGCAAGGGCTGGAAGCAGAGCACCACTCACGGGTGCTGGATAGTGGAAGAACACTGTGGCTACCCGCACCTAGAGCTTTCATTTTAATTTTTCTTACAAGAGACAAGAAAAATTGGATCTAGCAGAAACCCCTATTTTAATACCAAAGTTATGTTTCATTTGAGATACCCAATCAACTCTGCTGTCAAAATACCGATGTTTTACAAGATGCATCTAGTGTTAGTGCCTGCAAGAGCTTTGAACATGTGGTCCAAGAGACATCCAACTAATGCAAAATACTTGTGCGCTTTACACAAGCTCCTTCAGGGAGGCGATTGTTTGGCACAGGTAATGAGTCCATCTGCCAGACATAAACCAAACAGCTCTGCTTCATTCAGTTGCAGCTGCAGGAGCTGTAAGCCTCTAGCTGAAGTTCCTGTCCTGGGAGCCATCACATTTGTCAGCCTTTCTCCAACAGTAGCAATAGAAACCTCACTTGTCCTGCCCCAACTTCCCAATACAGTCTGCACTTAGGTGAAAAAATAAGCCCCTCATATATTCTCAGATGTTTTTCTCAATTTTGAGTGTGTGATGTTTTGTCTTTTTGCTGGAAATGACAGCAGAGCTTACCAGATGACATGCATTACTGTTTACCTGCAGTGCCATCTCTTAATATGTTGTTTTAATGACAGTTCAAAAAGGCAGAGGGCTGTACAACAGTCAGCTAAAGGCAGAGGAATGAAGATGGAAGATACAATCTGAAAAGGGTGACTTGTGAATATATAGAAAGGTACATGAAGGCAGAAGGATCAATTTGAGGGAATAAAACTTTCTAATCTTTACTCCCCCTTTCCATTCCGAAATAAGAATTACATGTAACTTTGCTTAATGGATTCCTTATTTCTTTTCATTTTGTTCTCCTGTGGATTTTTCTACAAATCAAGAGCTGAGTAGAGTAGAGTTAAATCACAACCGACCTCTTGTCAAGACTGGATCCTCTTTTCCCACTATTGATTTAATTCATGGCCGGGCTGAAATTTCTTCATTTTTTATTTTCTATACAGAATCATCAAGCTTGAAGTTTTGTGAGACTTTTTGCTAACCAGTGCAACGGTGAGATCTGACTCTTGACTTCTCTGTACATAGCTTTTTTTTTTAATTGTTTCTGCTAGATAAATCATTTGAGTCTGTGTTTTATAATTTGACTGGCTTTTTATTCTTACGCAGTATTTTTAGATACCTGTTATGATAACCATGATTCTACTGAGCACAGACAGATGAATATATACTTAGGACACAGTTTCATCAGTCAGCATAGGATGTTCCTCATACATATATCTATCACAAACTTAATGATAACTACAGCTGAGATAATCACACATGAAACAACCTGTCATGAGGACTTGGAGATTAGAAATTCAGTGTTGCTTCCAAAGATGGATTAACATATGCAGTTCCCTGAAAATCAATTATTTTCTCTACTGCACCACAGAGGTAACATGAGGTGCTTTCTTTTGCTGTAGAGCAGGCCAGGAATGAAAGCAGAACAGACTTTTCTGTGGGTTGGTTTCAGTCCTATTTTTTAACCTCAGAGGCTATGGAAATTTAACTGCTGTTCAGTCAGATCTGGATAAGCACCAAAACTTTGCAGAGACTGACTGTGCAAAGAAATATTTGAGCTTTTCTTAGTTAGGCCGTTGTTAATTCTAAATATCTATAGGTAGAACAACTCAGAAAATTGTAGATCTATTTCCCCTAAAAAGAAAAGTGAAATTATAGAAGAGGTAAGGAAAATATGTAGGAAATAATATTTTATTCCATTAATATTTTAAAGGTTTTCACTGAAAAAAGGCTTCCTAAGTTCTGCATTTGAAAATTGATATCTGAAACGGCTATGAATAGTCTTGTTAAAAAGGAAAAAATGCAAGAGAACTACTTCATTTTAACTTTTTTTTTTTTTTAATAGTTTCTAAGAACTACAGGAGGCATTTCTCTTCTGAGTGCAGAAAGGCTCTCTGTTAAACTTAAAAGCGGAACTTTACTGTGTGTAGCTGAGAGTTAGCATTTTGGCAATTTCAAATGCCTTCTGTTTTGTTTACAAAAAGTTGAATGTAGTTGTCAGCCTACACAAACAGACTGCCTGGCTCCCCAAGGAGAGATTTCCATACCACCTAGCTCCAACATCTGGTTTAGACCATGACTGCAGAGGCAGCTCAAGGAGTGGAATGACAGCCACTCTCCCTTTTCTGGGGACCACATCTCAGGTGGACCTATGAGCTGGGCTCACCACAGGGCTCGACCCCCATCTTGCCAGGATGGAGGCAAGGCTCTATCTGCATGTAGTGATTTTGAGTTCTGGTCAGCCAGGAAGGTGGAGCTTTTACTGGCTGCGCCATTTCTAGATGATCCCCTAGACTAAACATAGTCCAGCTCTCTTTGATACATGAATTTGTTCTACAGAGCTACCAGAAATAAATGCTTTTGGTGGCTAAAATCAGCAGATACATCTCTGAATGACGTGACCAATACAGTACTCCCACAGGCAGCCCTTTTGAAAGCTGGTTCGTGATGTTACTGTGCTGCTGCTTTTGGGATAAGTCATGTGCTTCTGATGCACTTCCCAGCACAACTGCAGATAAAATGTCTGACACAGACACAGATAGAGTGGACAATGAGTGATGTCTGCTTGTCTGACATTTTCTTTCTGCAAAGTGAAGAACAGTGAACAGAGCTTAGAAAGTGACAATAACCGATCTTAAGTTACTTCTCTGATATCTCCCATCAGTGATCCAGTTTCCCCACTCCTGTGTTACATGGACATGTTAATCTGAAAGCTATAGCCTGACTTGTGAGGAAAATCCTAAAGAGGTGGTGATTTTTATTGGCCCAAAAGGATTTGTGAGTTTATCTGTACCAGGGATGTTCCATCATTCCCAAATTCTAAAGCTTTGAGAGTGAGGGCCTTGAGCAGAGTGAAATGCAACTATTAATCATTGATGGCAATGGAATATCCTCAATAGGCATCATGTTCTATTGTCGTTAGATCAGAGAACTGCTGTTGACCTTAAATGGAGAAAAGCAAAGGATAAAAGTCACCTTTGATTCATCTACACAAAAGGAGTTCTGCAAATATCTTGTCATGAGAGCAGTAAAGATCTACTGCACAAAACCCTTGGGCTGAACAGTACTGGCTTCCTCCCCAGACTTTGTGATGATCGAAGTGATAGTAGAAACACCTTAGAACCAAGGAATACTATAGAAACTGTAGCTAACATGATAAGCTGAAAAGATACTGGGTTTACATTGTTCTGTGTTCATGTGATCCTATGCTATTCAGAAAAAAGTTGCTAAATGTTTGGGGGTTTTTCTATGTCACTTTTAATACTGATAATAACAAACAAAAGTTCCTCACAGTAAAAGGCATGTTTCAAGTGCAAGTGGACTTATCTCTGGACACTCCAGAGCTGGCTTTAAATACCTATTATGCATAAAATGCCATGGTCTTCCTTTTTTCCATTGTGTCTTTGCATCCCCTTCAATTTCAACCAGTTATCCTAGGTATTTTCCCATAATTAAACTCTGGATACTTGTCTTCATGTTTATCATGGCCTTGGGCAGGGTGTCTGTGGCCACCTGGGCTTTCTCAAGCCTGACCCTCAATGATTTTATAAAAAAAAACCCCAACATTGACTATTGAGATAGTCATCTTGGCCATTAATAGACCATCCATCACCCACGACATTATACATTTTATTCCAGATCTCTGCAACCCCTGCCCTCCTCTTTGCAAGTATAGCAGCTCATACCGTCCTCTGACTTTACCAAAACAGAAATTCAGAACTTTAATAATTCACAACAGCTTTAAATAGACTGACCATTACTCGATCCTACCTTAAAGTCTGTTGTTTACTTGGTGGTTTTCCTTCATATGCAGATGTATGAACAACTCTTTATCTTTCTCAGACTGTAGTGAGGACCTATACATTCAAAGTGGAAACAAGCTGTGTCATTTTAACTTTGTGGTATGAACCAGCAGAAGGAGATGGAGTCAACAACTTTTCATCCCCTGAGAAATACCTAAGACCCCATGTCTGGTAAACCACTCTGCTGGGGATCAGTGGAAGAATCCCTGGATAAACTCCTCAGCCTATGCTGGATTCTGCTGTCCAGAGTGTCAGACTAGATGATCATGACTACCCATGCTGCTCTTAACATTTGGGAACCGGCCCCCTACAAAGGCAAGAATGGAAAAGCAGTCAAACTGTCAATCAAATTCTTCTGGTAAAGTCAGCAGGGTCAATAAAAGTGAACATCTCTGTGTACACTAATGCTACAATTGCAAGCACTAAGGTTTAAATTGCCTTAACTTTTTTGAGTGTGAGACACATTACTTTAACTGACAGTCATGTCACAGCAGTCATATGGATCTTCTTAGGCTTTATCAAAAATAGGTTTTACATGGCCTCATCTTCCTTGAGAACTAAGGAGAGATTTTTTAACTGACATGGAAGAAGGCTGTCAAGCTTTCAGTCAGTGCTTGTCTCCAAGGACCAACCCTCCCCTAACAGTCCTCAAAGTAAGGCTGATGGTAACGACAGGTACTGATTATTTCAGAGACATCTGGTCTAGAAGTCTGGTAGGAAAGACCCTATCAAAACCTTAAGCCATGTCCACAGATGAAGAAAGCATATGGCAGGATCAAAGTCTCTCTCTATCCTTTTTTATTCCATAGGTAAGCTATTAAGCTGTGATCCACTAAGTGTCTCCTATTCTGTTCCTCTGGAATCTCTTCAGTTGATTTTATCTCAGCAAAATATAGCTTGCAAAACCACTGAGAAGAGAGTATTATGATATTTTGCACTGGACTGCAACTGAGATGGAAAAGTATGAAAATTCTTTCCGGCTTGACTATAGGGGTGTTCTTCACTATCCAGTCCCTTGGACTGTTGCATTCAAGCATATTTTGATCACTGAAGATGCACCTCTCTGCCTTTCAATATGTCTTCTGTGCTGTTAGTCATTGTGGAAGAGGTTTGGTTAGATCGGTCTTTTGGTATGTATTGCTGTCTGGGATGGCAGTTGTTCCTGAGTGCCTTTTTCTTTGCTGCTTCTGCCAGTGTCATTGATATGTCTGTGTCAAGGCCTCAAGTACCACAAAGTCAGCAAGGCTGCAGTTGACAGATTTCAGTAGCAGATTTAAAGAAATAATCACAGGTTCAGTGCACTGGTGCAGGTTTGGCCAGGTTTAGTGAGGGCAAGTTCAGGCTGAAAACACTTGCTGATGAGCACTGAAGGAACTGTTAGTGCACAGTGTGCCTGTGTCTGGGTGAACAGTTCCACTGCCAGAAGGCTCCCTAAGACCACTGTGCACATCCTCGTGACTATACTCTGATTTAAACCAAGATGAAAATGCTGTTGCATTTGCATTTTTGCTGTATCGTCTTTTATGGTCTTACTGACTCATGTAATTATAATTCTCTGTTATCTGAATTGTTTAGCATTCATTGTAAAATCTTCTTCCTCTCATCCTTTGAAGTATGTACTCCTGACACCAGCCATCATCAAATCTGGCATTTCTACTCAGGTAGCGGGTTTGTGTGTAAGTCAGTTTTCCTAGTTAAGTCTGCTTTTCTTATACCTTATTCAACTTTTTTGTGTGCAACTACAGTAGTCAATTCTCTACCAAGCTTCAAATCTATTTAAGCCAATGCAAAAAAACTGTTGGAGGAACAATCTCCAACTGTACAGGATTGTTTTGTAGTCAAAAATAGAGCCAGGTGTTCCTTCAACTCAAGGTGGTTTTTGCTTGAGTTATACAAAACATTTCCATTCAAGACTACTTTAGTTAGATACTTTTTAATATTTGTCAAAGCATTTTGATATCCTCAAAGTATTTGCCTGAAACTGTAGTGAATTCCCATGAAAAAAATAACCCTTTGCTGTCATCTCATGGGTCACTCTGAATGTTTTCATAGATTCTAGAAGGAGATAGACTGGGATCAGAGAAGATTGCTTTGGGATAAAATGTTATGCTAACATCTTCTCTCTCAAAGTGAGAGCAGCAGTAGAAATTTGTAACTTTAAAAATCTGTCTTTTCATATGATTACAGGTCACTTGCTCCAGAGAAAAAAAATGTGCTATAATGTCACACAGAAATAATGAACACAGAAAGGAGGAAAACTTTTGTAGATTTTCCTTTGCCCCTCATAGAAGTTATTCCTGAAAGTAGAGCAAATCCAAGTATGTATATGTAAAACACCCGTTGTAATGGGAGTGGACTTTCCTCTCTCGAGGAATCAAGAACATGTTGGAAAGCAGTAGACAGAAAAATGCTGAACATGAGCAGTTTGAGAAAGAAGAAGAGAAGCTATCATGTCTTAAATTCTCTGTTGGGGACTGTGTGATAAGTGATGCTTACAGATACACTCCTACAAGATAACCCTTTTTTTAGGCTGCACCATATGTTCAGAAGCAGCAATCATATTTGACTTCGTGCTGGAGGGAGGGTGGAGTGATTCATTCCCTAGCAAGGGTAAAACCAAAAAATCCACATAGCAGTGGCTTCAGAATTATGACTGTGAAAGTTGTGGGACACTCTAGAGAATGAAGGAGCCCACATCTGCAAACAAATCCAGAGTGCACATGAGCAAAAAAGACCCAGGTGAAACCTGTTCCAGGCTACTGTGTGTTTACACTATGGATTGAGAAATTACACTGGTGCTTACATAAACATTTCTGTTCATTCACCTTTTCTATGGAACTGCAAAAAGTTGCCAGCATGGACATTGAAAACCAACTAATTTTCTGAGACATGTTTAGGAATTTTAGTCATGAGAGAACAAATTATTTTCTACTGCTGGGGTGTTGAAACCAATTAAACATTCTTCAGTATTTCATTGAAATGAAATCACTTTGAGTCACAGTTTTATCTTCATTAGGTGCATAGCCACATGAGTTTATTACCAGACTCATCTTTGACTTGTAGCTTATAGTCAGGCTATTGTGGAAGAGAGAAACACATGCATTGTGAGGAATCATTTGGCTCTGTCTCTAGTTTCTGTTGGCTGAGGTAAGTTAATTTTAATCTGCCTACAAGGCACATTAGATAGTAACTTCTCAGAGTTATATAAAAGGCAGTAGCTTGTAGAAGTTTTCAGCAATGCCACAGTTTTTTCTACTTCATGCCTGATTGCAGCCCTTTCCAATGATGCCTTATCTCGCGTATCTCCCTGTGAACAGAGACACACTGAAGACAAGTTAATGGAGAAAGATACAGGATTTTATTAGGTAGAAGCTTCCACGATCAAACCCATAGGGGTTTGACCCCTAGGTCAGGAAGTTTCGGGGTTTTTATACCCCTCATTAACATCCAATCAGGACTCTCATTTTTAATGCCCACCCAAAAGTTCTGTCAATCTACCCGCTTTGTCTTGGAGGGAGCAGTTGGGCCTTCTCCTGTTGTTTGTCTTCTGTTATCTTGCAGGTGTCTGTTCAAAAACAGCTCGGCCTTGACAAGGCCTGAAAGCAGCTCCCAGCTCATGAGAAGGCACTTAATATTCACACCTAAAATCAGAGTAACCCAGCAGAGACTATATGATTCTAAAACGTTCTAAAATTACATTAAATTCTTAGGCATCACCAACTGCAAAGTAATGATTTTTGGCACTCTCACAGTAGGGCAAATATTTCTTAAGTCTGGTCTAGAAAAAAGATTTACACTGCATATGGGCAGATAGTATAAATACATACCTGTAAGGACAAGGGTGCACATGGCTGGGAAATGACTACACCCTAAGCATCTGTTTTGAAAACAATCTTAAAGTGATTGAAAAGCCCCTGAGATGCTTGGACACAAGATTTTTCACACCTTTACTATCTCCTGAGAGAAGTACAAGGGACAAAACCAGGTGTGTTCTACCTGAGATGTCTCCAGCAACTGTGGGAACAGAGGCAGCTTCCCAAGCAGATTTTCAGGACAGAGGACAGCTCTTATTGGACCATTCCCATTTTGTTTCTTTTGCTACTATTTTGGGGGAAATGTGGGGATTCCTCTTATGGACACTTGTGTATGGGCTACATCCTTTCCTCTTGTTCAGTCATAGTTACTGTTCAGCAGGTTTGCAGCTTCATTTCTTCTGCTGGTGACCTTCTGTTCTTTTTGGTGAGGCAAAGAAATAAGGAAGGAAATTAAACTTTTAAAAGAATAAAAATCCTTCTCTTCAAAGCTAGCTGACTTCCCCAGCAAGAACATGGGAAAGGTCATCTCATCAGTCTGGACACTCAAGTCTAGCCCTCATTCTCTTCTCATGAAGAAAGACAGTCAGTGTGCCTTGCTGAAGTCCTGACACAGACTGATGGTATCGCCTACCCAAATTCCATATACCTCGGCACTGCCTAGAAAGGGCACTCAATCAACATTTAGAGAAGTGAACTCAGAGCACAGCAGCTGTGTATCAGATGCAAGTTTAAGACTCCTTCTAACACAGCCCACTGCAGAGAAACGAAAATCAGCAGTCCTGCTAGTGAAACAGCTTTGCAGGACTTCATAAGGGAGCAAAATTTGTTTTATTCCCATGCTCATATGCTCAGAGCTTCACTCCAGTACTTCTGGGGTGACCATTTATTGAGGAAAAGAAGGGAAGATGCTTCACTGAGTGTAGCATATTTTGTTCTTTCTTGACTGCAGATCTAAGAAATCTCCCAGCCCATACAGTGGTTAAGGAGCGTCATGCTTAAGTTTCATCTTAAGGTTTACACTGGGTCTTAGAAATGTTGAGTCAAGTGTTCATTATTATACTGATAATACTCATAAATATATGTAAGGAAAAACAAAATCATAAAACTAATATACTGTAGAATGCAGTGATGGCTATGCTCTCCAAAAATGCCTGAAATCTCATATTTCTATGTAGTGGGGTTTTTTTTAAAGTATTTATTTTATACTCCTTTCTAGGAATGAGTCTGGCTTTTGACTACTTAGTCTTTTTGGAGAGGTTACATTGAGGTTTTGATGCTGCTTGCTGTCATGAATCAATATTCAACTCAACCTTTTTGTTCCTAAATGATGATGAGTATTTGCCAAAATTTCTACTGCTGCTCATTTTTACAGGATGAGGACACCACGGAGGATGGCATGACCTCACATGGATGCCTATAACATGTAAAAGCTTTCCTTTCTCCTGGTGGGCAATGAAATATACATGACTGCAAAAACCTCCAGGTGTGATGAGTAGTAATTACTCATGATAAAGAAATAGTAAACCTAGCAGATTTGGATGTAGCTATATGAACAGATTGATGGCATATCTACCATTTTTTGTAGTTGTTTTTTGTGTGAAAACCTCCTCATTGTCTGAGTCTATTCAGTCTTAAAACTGTACTCAGTACAGCTGTGTAATTTAAGTCAGGTAAAACTAATCAATTGGCAAAGTTGAAACATGGGAAGAAATTCTGTTCTCTTCTTAATGTCACACCATCAGATCTAAACAGAGCAATTGCAGTTCTCTGAAATAAAAGGGAGATACCAAATTTGAACGTTCTTATATTTTCAAACTCATTTAATAAGTAACCTCACTAAAAGCTAGGATTTCAATCCTCTCCTGGTATTTACAAGCCTTATGTCTACTTCCTGTGAGTGAGAACTGCTTTGAGAATAGCCAAATGCATATTTGCAAGGTATATAGCTAGTACACGGAAGAAGAGGAAGATTGAATAAACACTGCTCATGCGTTCCTTTTTGCAATGATTTTACTATTGGGATGCATAGCCTAGGATCTTGGATAGCTGATATCTACTAGACTGCTAGTAGTTTGCTTCTAGACTCCTAGCTGGGGACAGTTTTTGAGTCGTCATTAGCTTATCAGATGATTCATGTCAGTTTCCATCAATTTTCCCCATCTCATTTGTAACACGTAAGGAAGTAGTAGACTACTTTTTAGTAAATTTTGATCATGTACCAGAAATCTGTGCTACTTGTCTAAGATCCTTTAGCAGAGAAATATATTCTAAATGATAAAACGTAGATGATAAATTCATGCAGCTATTGGAAAGCTGTAACTGACTGCTCATTTTCTTTCTCCTATGATAATTATAAATTTAAACTTGTTTTCTTGCTAAATGGATTTTACTGTTCTTTTCAGTAATGGATTTGTCACTCTTCACACATTACGGTTTCAGTCCAGGCTCATCTTTGAAAGAAGCAGGGTGTCCCTGGTTGCTGAGAAATTCTTTTATCTAATTTGGGTATCACAAACTGAAAGGATGTAACTGTGCTCTGGCCTTTTATAGAGCACTCCAAAATTTTGACATCTCCATGTCTTTCTATCCTATCTAGTCTTCTAGCCTTCCTTTTCCTTTGCTTTATGTACAATACCCAGAAAGTGGCAAAATGTCAAAACTCTGCTTTAGGATATGCCTTCATTATATATCTATGTTACTTTTTTTCTTTTCTGCTTTTTTTCTCCCCTTAGGAGATAATGCTTTTGACCATTAGTGATTTTTGCACCCCTTGTTCTCATTCTAAAATTGAAAAAAAACATTTTTTGCACAATGCTCTTGCAGAAGTCACCCTGAATCATTCTGGTTCTCTTTACCTCATACCTTCTTGTGCATGTTTCATGTATATTTTTGTTTGAAACGATTTTCTTCCTCTTCTATCTCAGAATATAGAAGCTTGATAGTTATTAATTCAAACATTCCCTTATTGTTTATCAATAAGTTTCCTCAATTTACAAGAAGCAAGCAATTCTTCTGTATCTGTTTTAGACAGTAAAAGGTATTTCCAGTGTTTGCTAAGAGGCTAGACAGTTTGCCAGAGAGGTTCTGTGGACATAGGCAAACTGTGGCTATAAATTTAGTGAGCTAATATTTCTTTACCTCATTTTTGGAGAACTGGTAAACACATTTCACCCTTTGCACTGGTAATGAAATTAATTTTTTCAACTTCATGATGAGAGAGATGCTGAAGATTCTGGTACATACCAATTCCCTATCTCTTGAGACTACGCACAAGAAGTTCAATCACTGAGGTGGGATGAGCACTTGCATAATATGTGATTAATTTTTTTAATAATGCATAAATTGAGTCTTAAACTGATGCTGAGATAGTTTTCTATACAGACTGATATATTGCATATACATGAGTTTTATGGGTAGTGACGCTCATTTCATTTAATAATATTCTCTCTTTTGGTTGGAATAGTTAGAATAGTCTTGTCAGCTGTTAGCTGGCACTACACTTCTCTTCCCAGTGCACAAAGATTTTTTTGACAGAAGAACTTGAAACAGCATGTTGGAGTTTGCTTTGACCAGACAATTACAAAATACAGGCAAAAAACTTTAGGCAGTGCATGGATTTTTTGTCATGCCAGCACAACCTACTGGACATAAAAATATCCTGTATGGTAGAACACTGAGTTTCTGCAGGACATGTGAGTTGCAATGTAGCATAAGTGCTCTGAGTTGTAAGTAATTTCTAGTAAATCACTAAGAAACCTCTTCATCTCAGCTCACATTAGCTCGTACAGAAAAAGGAGATGGACTTCTGTTAACCATCATAATAATTTGCACAGATTTTTCTGCCTGGAAGTAAGTAGAAAACCCCACTTTTGAGAAAAGACAGCATATAGCTGTGTACTGCAAGGAAAATAACAGATTCCCTTTCCAAAATTGATTTTATCCAAGTTCCTAAATGTGCTCATTACTTCTAATGTTGCTTCCCTTCTGGTAACCTCTGCTGGTATGGTAGGATGACCTTTTCTGATGTAACTGTCCAACACTGCAGAAATGAATTCATAATTACTTGAGTCAGAGAGAATAACCATGACACTTCAGCCAATTTTTCTATAAAAAACAGGGGAAAGTGTGTCCCAGGTTCAAACTCTGCCTTAACAACTTGAACACACTTTTCACGGATAACTTTTACATCTTCCCATATTTAGAAATGGGGTATTTGTAACATGTTTTTGCCACTGTAAGTTATTGATTTTACATACTGTTATGTAATCTCAAATTTACTGACTGGCTCTTTGAAACATTACTGTGAATTGTGATAGCTTTCTAACTCTACATTTAAATGATACAGAGTGAATTTATTAGTGTGGCTATGGATTGTTTCCATAAATACTTGAGCTTCGCATTTACTAGCAGAAATACTGTGTGGGCTTTCAATTACTCTGCTAATGAGCTTAAATATGTTTTAGCTGCATTTGAATTAGTGTGAATAAATTTTTTTCTGAGGCAGTTAGTATAATGAGGTGAAAGGTGTTCTATGTGTTGCTGAATAGCTTGGGTGTGACTGCGACTGGATTAATCTTTTGTGCTGTCAAATCTTCCTAGAGTGTGTCTGCTTTCCTTTTAAAGATAAAATTTAATGTTCGGGCACTAAATGTCTCCTGCTGTCATGTCCACATGAAAGAAATTATAGTATAGTTCAGGGAGCCTGAAGTGTAATTTTGTGTTATCATACCAACATGAACCAAAATGAGATTGTTCCAGCTTGCACCAGGACAGCTGACCTGAGCACCTTCATTGATTGAAAGTGTTAGAAGATGGTTCTGGTGGTCTTCATTCATCCAGAAGTGCCTCACCCCTTGTGCCTGCCTTCAGTTCCTTATTGTTTGCAAGAATCTCATTAAGAATTTTGGAGAGGAATGTTTCCTTTTAGAGCACTGGCTAATGGAGGGAAGCAGAATACCTTGTACTGTGGTTCCCCTTTCTCCGCCTTGTGAAATAATGTCCCCTAGAAGCCTACACTTAGCTCTATCACCAGCTGAATAACTTCAGTGCATCCCCAGGGGGCATTTTTGAGCATCATCAGTTATCAATGTAAATTCATATTCTCTGAGCCAGTAGTTTAATGTTTGGGGTTGGTTTCTTTTTTTACTTTCCCCTGTAGCACAGGCAATATATACATTTTCACTATCTCCCTGGCTCACCATCCTATGACAGACATATCAATTGCTTTTGTCTCTATCTTCTCTTCCTCATCTCCTACCCCACTTTTTGAAATGAGCAGAAAAGGGCATATGCAAATTAGGAAATAATAATGAAATTATGTATACTATGTGTTTTATTTGACAAGACAGATTCTCTGAAGGGCAGCTGGATGAATGAGTGATGAGACAAGTTTCAGAAAAGCAGGAAAGGATTTGTGTTTAATAATAAATGTTCCATCTGAAGGCAAAATTATGATTGTATGTCATAAAACCCCTCAAAACTAATAAAATAAAAATGCAGGAAATTATTCATGCTGGGTTGATTTAGTGTTTACTGAACAAGTATGGCTACCTCCTGGTATTATCTGACATTTCCTTATGTTGACATGAGTGACAGAGGAATTATGCCCTGTTGCTAATACTAACAAATATCTATTTTCCCAGGACACCAGAAATACAACTGTCATTTTTTCAAGATGCAGGTCACAATAAGTCTCTGTCTTTCTCAGATTCTTAGATTAAAAAATCTTGAATCAGATACCAAAAGACTGTGAGATCACATACAGCAATATACTTGGTACTTTGTTATTTTTTTTTTAATTCTTGAGGCTGTAGGATGATCTGAAGATATATGTTCAAGGTTTAAAATTTGAAGGATCAGAAATTATTCTCTGTTTCTAACTTACTTAATTTTTAATAACATTTTACGTTATACTTTCATTCTATGACTGCAGAAACTTGTGCTTTTAGGATAAAAATACAGAAGAAAATTGCACCAATATTTACCATAAAACTTTCAAGGAAAACACAAAAGTTGGCAGCCAAGAAGAATGTTAAGTGTGCAGTCCACATTTGTCAATTACTTGCTCTTGCTCCAAGCCAGTACATCATGTGTGACATTTTTACTTCAATTTAGATCCTTCTAGTCATCCTCTGATCTTTTTTGCCCTTTTTCTCCAGCCTTTTGAATATCTGTCCACCATCTGAGCTCTTTCCACTGCCTTGATTCACTTCACTACCTTTACAATTGTCTTGGCTTTGCTGAAAGGTCTTCACTCTTTTTTACATGCTTTTTAGTCAGACTTTCTCCAGTATGTCCTTGCTGATATTTTT
>VWZD01005124.1:32291-68283 GCA_013396695.1 Sakesphorus luctuosus | reverse complement strand
TTTTTTTTTTTAAGGATGATACCAGCTACAAACAAGGCCTTTGTTGTAACCAACCTTGTTTCTGGAACAGGCTATGACCTCTGCGTCCTGGCAATGTGGGATGACACAGCCACGACCCTTACTGCCACCAATATTGTGGGATGCGCCCAGTTCTTCACCAAAGAAGACTACCCTCAGTGCCAGTCTATACACAGTCAGTTCCTGGGTGGGACCATGATTCTGATCATTGGAGGCATCATTGTGGCAACTCTGTTGGTATTCATTGTAATACTCATGGTCCGCTATAAAGTCTGCAACAATTCCCAGGGCAAGATGTCTAATGTCAGCAATGTCTACTCACAGACAAATGGAGCACAACCAGTTCAGAATGGAGTCTTGCCCCAGGTGAATCCCAAAGTGGTGGTGAGGAATGAACTTATGGAGTTTAACTGTCAGTCTGCACGGAGCAGCATCTCCTCTTCCTCCAGCTCTGCAAACAGTCGTGACTGTGATAACTATAGCCTCCAAAGTGAACAGGGCACATTGTCCAGTAAATGGAGGCCTCCTTCCAGGTCAAAACACAATATTGACCGGTTAATGGGAGCTTTTGCCTCCCTGGAACTGAAATGTCAGAAAAAGGAGGAAATGATAGACTCCAGAACTTCCACAGTGGCCCGCCACTCGGACAAAGAGCCACTGCTGGGCCAGACGGAGTCAAAATTACGCAGCTTCCTCATGTTGCCTCTGGAGGGCAAAACCAAACGTAGCCATTCTTTTGACATGGGGGACTTTGCCACATCTCAGTGTTGCACCTACCCAAAAAAGATAACAAACATTTGGACAAAGAGGAGCCTCTCAGTCAACGGCATGCTTTTGCAATATGATGACAATGACCTAACAGGGGCAAAAGGGACTTTTGGGAGCTCAGAGTGGGTAATGGAAAGCACGGTGTAAATATCAGTGTCTCCCCCTTCCTCTTCTCCTGTCGTGTGTTATAAAGCATGGTTTGCTTCAGGGCCATGCAATTGGAAAGAGAGGGGTGGAAATGTTTTCAGTTGTGCTGGCCAAAAAGATAGTTAAGCAAGTAAGTAACAGGGATACTAAAAGAGAAAGTCATGAAATGTGAATTGGCACGTATGGCACCATTCCTCTCTGGCCCCAGCTAAACCATGTGTGAATGTTTCAAGGAATTTGCTAGTTGTATTTAGCATTGCTTTCCAAAAATTACTCAGACTCTTGATGAACCATCACACAAGATTAAACAAGGAGGATGAAAAGGGGTTTAACAGCAGAAATTCAATTTTACAGGGTTTCTTTTTTTTTTTTTACCTTTTTAGAGGGCACCTCTTTTTTTTTCAGCCACAGAAATACACTTCTGTGGAAATGATTGGTGCTAAGATATATCTGGTTGTCATTGCAAATGATTTTCTCAAAAGTGCAGGCATGGCACCCACAGGGACAGATCAGAGCAAAGTGTTCAGCATAATCTCATGGTGTTAACTGTGACATCTGAGCAAACAATATTTGTTGTTGAGTTGACTTTTGGTTGGGATTTAATTCCTTGTGTTCTGTTTTGATTTTTTATGGGTTTTGAGTTGCTTTTTCCCCACAAGAGAAAGTATGTTTCTATGCATTTTTTGGTTTTTGTTTTTGATCTTATGAAATCCCCCAGAAAAAAAGGAGGATATGTACAAAGGTCAAATTTCTGATGTACTGTATAACCCACCCTCCAATACCATCCCTTTCTGTCCTAGGAAATTCTAAATCTAGGAACAAATAAATTTAAAAAAAAAACCATCTTTCTTCCATCTCCTTCATAGTCTCTGCTTGTCACTGTTCAAGGCAGACTGCAGCAGCTATTAATATCTATAGGGGTGTTGCTATCAAAGATGAGAAAAATAGTTATTAAGATTTCTCATTAAAGGATAAAGAAAGAGAAAACAAAGGTAGCTCCACGGTATGAATACCAGTGGCTTCTGGTGAAGGTCACACTGTCACTCTGTTAAACTGACAAAGGAAATACTGACCTATTGTGCCAAAAGGTCCCTCCTTATCTATGCAGTCACCATGTCACACCTTGACTGTACCAGTAACATCACAAGAAAATTAAGTTTTTGTGCATTTCAGGGGATGGATATATTCCAAGTTAGCCACAGCAACTGAGCTAAATTTGGGTATCTCAGAGCAGAGGTCTCCCCCATGTGTCCTTGACATTACATATAGCCCTTCCCCAGTCCTTGATATACTCCTGCTCCCCTGTCTCTCATCCTCAGGAAGACACTTGCTAACTAATAACTGGAGATCTTTAGGGCTTGTAAACTGATTCTTAAATTCATTTTTGGTGAGAATTGCTGTGGTTGTAGAAATGCACATGGCCAATCCAGCGGAATTTATTGTCCTTAACAATTTTACAGTGATTTCTAGAGTTCTGGTGGCTACTGCAACTTGTCCTTTCGTTTGTTTATTTGTTGGCTCCCAATGATCAGCTGTTGAGAACCATTCTGAAATTGCACATTGTTGCTATGATTTTGTAAAAGATGTGGAGAAAGGGTGCAAGGCACAAGAGAAAACAACACATGAAAAAAACTCAATGTATTTTTTTTAAAGGTTCAGAGATATATTGTGACATGGCTGTGTACTTGATCTTGTATTCGTCATGTTTCCTACTTGGAGTTTTAGATAATGACATCCCTGTGATCAGAATAATTTTTCCTTTCTTTACTTTTTTTTCTACAAAATGTACAGTAAAAAACATACTTGGGGAAAAGTACCTGTTTTTCATTTATTTGTTGTTCTGTGGTCTGCTTTCAAACCTAAGTGCAAAGAAGTAATTATTTTTAAAATTATCTTGTTTAATTCCTCATTCTCACAAACTGTCTTTGACTTCAAGATTTTAGGTCTAAAGTAGAAATCAAGAAATTTATACCTTTTTTGAATGCATGAGCAAAGATCCTGTAAAGAGCATTTCACCTCTTCTTCTGTTGTTACTTTTATACAGATCTATATTGCTAGTGTATTTTAAATCCTGATCCAAACCTGCAGAAATAAGACTTTTTAGAGTTAGGTCCTGACTTTCTGTATGTTTTTGGTCAGATTATTGCTCACCACCAATATTATAGACTCAAAAGTTATTCCAGTCAAACTTCATTTGGAACATTTTTCAAACTGTCTGGTTTTCTCACACTTTCCAAGATGAATGACACTTTCATTGCCAGAATCTACATAATCCAACTGTCCAGATGGCTCTTTCATATTAACCATTAATGACATTTACATTTATGTTCCAATGAAAACTTAAAGATTTTCATGTAGTTAGTTATTTTCTTTTCCTTGTTCCACTGTGGTGTAGTTGGACTTTTTTATTATGTTCCTCCTTCACTCTGAATATTACATCCAGGTAGTTTTTAATTTAGCCATTAAGTTCATCTTCAATATTAGTAGCATATGCAACTGTGAATTTTCAAAGTAAATCCTATATTGTTTTCCTTCTTAAAGAGGAATACTTCTTTTTCACTTTCTCATACAAGATTCAAGAAAGTAAGACAACAGATTCAATTTTAAAATAATGGATAGTTGCAAAACAACTAAGGTAATAAATTCCACTTTGAAACAGCTGCATTTCTTACTTTTAATCATGATTTTAATTTGTTTGGCTTTAATGAATGGGGCTTAATCCACATCAGCTGATTTGCAAGTACAGAGCAAAATGAAACAGGCACCCAGCAATTGCTTTAGTGCTCACAGAATTTGGGAGGGAGAGGATTTAGGGACTTACAGCTGACAGAGGGGGTGCCAGATTGAGTCAGCAAGTGGCCAGCTCTACAGGATTATTCTTCTTGGGTGCTGCTGCATGGTAAGAATTCTTCCTTGTTTCACTTCTGAGCACAAGTGCACATCAGTGGCTGGTGAAATGATATATAGATACCCACTTATCTGGGTGTAATAAATATTTTCGTACATCATTGAGTTGCTGAGCTGGCTCCAATGGCCTAGTCCTCTCATCTGGAAAACTAAACTGAGACATTTATACAGTAACTCCCAAGTTAATATGTGGTAGTGTGATGTGCAGCTGCACCAACTGTGCTTTCAGGGCAAGCTTCATGTAGAGCAGATAGTAAAGAAAACAATAGAGATCAACAAGAGGCTTCTGAAAAAAGAAGTCTGGGAAATTAAAGGTGCTGGAGAATTTAAAATGAAGCCTGTGGGAATAATTAAAGACATATGCATATGTAACCCCTATAAATAAGTTTTTTGACATGTTTCATAGTAGTGGAAACTGCTTTTCCCCAAAAAATACATGCCATTGACTTGAAAGAACAGGATATGATTCCCCTGTGAAATTCTGCACACAGTTCATCCTGATAAAATCCTAATTTAGAACCTCAAAGTAGCATCGTGGAGAATATTAAACAAGATGAAAAAATGGAAATTTCTGAAAATGATTATGTAGACTTAATTTGATGTCTGGTAGGAACCAAATGGTTGTATGAAATGAAAATAAAAGTATATGTGTGTATGTACATATAAATAGCAAAGCAGACCATACTATTTCCTTACATTTGTAGCCTGACAGATTTCCTGAACTGGAATTATGTCCTGTGCAGGTCTAAGGGTTAGATTTGATCCTTGTGGGACCTTTCCAACTCAGCATATTTTGTGATTTCTGGTTTCAAATGTCATTTCTGAGTTTGTAAGCTCTAGAGACCAGCAAAATTTCCCTCTTTCTTCAGATGAAGATAATTCTTTCTATAGGTCTCCAAACTACATCTCATACTTGGTTATAATTTGGATTAATTCACTTGTAAAGCAATGCGTAACAAAGTAAAGAGAGGTATCTCTGCCCTGCTTCATGAAAGACTGAGAAGGTGGTAGCTTTTCCTTTGCCAAACCTGTTTATCTCCCAGATCATGGGATTGATCTGGTCTGGAAACAGAAGAAAATATTATTCCAAAAGACTCTGCTTGTTTCGTTTCTCACTCTTCACTCAGCAAAGAGCTGCTGAAACAGATGACCAAAAAGAGTCCTTGGAGTTTTCTAAGTGAGTGCAATAAATGCAGCACTTTCTAACCTGGAGGGCAACGAGTAATCTCACCTGATAACCAAGAAAATATTTTAGTCTTTGAGCAGCTTGAATGTCACATCTGTTTGCAATACTTTGCACCCATTAACCCCCAGGTAACCCACAATACACCATATGGTGCACACAGAACATCCTTCTACTTCTTGCAGCCTGTTTCTCTGGAACCTTTTCCAAGTAACTCTCTGTGTTCAGTGTTTGTAATTCATTACTTGGGCAATTCTGGATGTGTAATAATATTCTGTACATGAAATTATCAAGGGACACTATTAACATTTTGCATGTTTCACCTTTAAATTCCCCTAAACATGATGAGTAGATCCCTCTGAAAACAGTAAATTTGGTTTGGTTTTAGGCTGTAGACCAGATAAAAACCAAATCAAAGAGTACCTTGAAACTCTTCCTTTCAATATAGAAATTTTATGATCTGCAGTGTGTTTTCCTTGTCCTAATTAATTACACCTTAATCCCCAAAGGTACAGCATTCCTTAGCAGCTGTCAAAAGGCCCTACTACACAAAACAGTGCCAGATGCTTATTCCCGATATTACACTCTCAACAGATGGCAAATGTCAGAGATATAAATATATACCCAGATACAGATATATCAGCAAGTGCATTCATTTGTATCCGTGCATATATGTTCATGTGTACACATGTACATGTTGTGCTCTTTATCTGTATGGTTTTTGGTGTACAGATCTCCTAGTTTGGTAATAAAGGAATATTTATAGTTTTTATGAAATACTAATGGGAGGAAGGGAGAGAGAACAGGAACCTGCTCTTTATAAAAAGCAGATTAGTTGATAAAATGTATCTCATCCCAGCTGGGAGAGATCAGTGCTTCAAATGAACTTAATTGGAGGGAAACATTCATTCATTTCCTATGACCACAATGAAGGCTCAACTCCCACGTTAGAGCATTTATTCAGCTGATGTTCCTATCACATGCTGTAGGTAAGTCTCCTGTCAATGAGGACTTGTGTTTTGCAGGGAGACAAGCAGTCACAGGAAGCTGTTCTGCATTCACTGCCCCTGTTTTTAATCTTCAATGTGCCGATAATGTTGTGCTTTAATTTCTTAGTTTATTTCTTGGGAGAAGGTGGAATCACACGTTATACTCAGTCATAGGAAGAGCCTGGACACAAGGCTAAAGAAACTGGTGGGAAAGAGAAATGTTGAAAATCAATGGCCTGTGCCAGGAGAAAATAAATCATTACTTTAAAATCCATAAATCTTGCGTTGTAAATAGGAGAGGAAAATACTCTATTAGTTACTTACACAGTTACAGAGGGGGCATCAACTTATGGTTAAAGTTTGTCCAAAATATTTTTCATGCTATGAGAAATTGAATGGATATCATTCATGACACTTTTCAGATTCCTTGTGTGTGACTAGTTTATTTTAAAAGTATTAATACTTCCATCACTTACTCTGCAATGAACAATGCAAGAATATTTTAATATTGAGATTTTAAATACTGCCTGTACCATTTATTATTCAAATCACAAGATGGGTGTCTGAACAGTAAATGGAGACTATTGTTTCAGGAAAGTTGCTCCTATTTGACAATGTTATTGCATCACCACCATGAAACGTAGGATCTGAGAAGACATAGGCAAGGCTGCATGCAGGGAAATATCTACTTTATACCCTGAGTCTCAATGAGACTTAAACAAAAATCCAAAGACTGGATGTGGTTTTCCTTTGAACATGATTCAGAGAAGTAAAACTTCAAATAATTAGGCTAATAATTCTAATGTGCCATAGACAGAAAAATGGCTCTCATTGGACGGATGTGATCCAAGGGTTGCTGCAGCAGAAAGCTGCATGCTGGTCGTCAGTGGAACTGGTGTTATGCACAAGGGCTGGTGAAGCAGGATCCCCAGGAGAGGATCCCTGCACAAGTCACAGCATGGATGGGAGGCATGGCGATATAGGAACAGGTTAGACCTTGCTAGTTCAATAAATCATTCTTATTCTAGTGTCCTTTGACAGTGTTCAATGATAGTTATTTCAGAGAAAGCACCTTTAGGAAAACTTTAGAGTTCTGTCCCAAAGCCTGGTGGGCTGAGGGTCCTTATCCCATTCTCCATGAGGAAGAAAAGAATTTCTTCCAAAATTCACACGCCGACAATTAAAGCACAACATAGATCCAAAACGGAAAAACAAGCAAAAAAAGGAGCTCTGAATAACTCCTCTTGTTTTGGAGTTCCTGCCTCTGAGTCTGTCAAGCCTGACATAAAAAAAGGGCAGTCCTTGTCATCTGAGACTGCGTTGCTGGAGGCACTTGGAAATGCACAGGTGAGTATTTGCAGAGATGACGAGAACATTCCTCATTTGCAAGAAGGCCAGAGTGCATCTCACTGTTACTAAACACAGACCTAAGTGCACAGGAACAGCAACAACATTAAAACCCATAGCAACTTTATCAAACATGAAACTCTGTGCTATAATACAAAAAAAAAAAAAAAGGAAAGGAAAGAAAAGAAAAAAGGCAAAACCCCCACCCCACCTTCTCACACAGTAACTTTCTCTTATGGCTTTAGGGAAAAAAAGACCAGGTATTTGTTCTTGCTTTCAAATATGCCTCTGGATATGCATATAATACAAAATATTTATAGGAAAAAAGATTCCTTTTTCTAAGAGACCATTGCATACTATGTGTAATAATATTTGGAGATGAGATAAGAAACACTCAGCAACATTTTGGTCTTAAGAAATTGATGATCCTAAGTTTAAGGTCAGTAGAAGATGTAATTTTTTTTTTTCTCGTTTAATAGAAGGCCATAAATGATGGCTTTCCACCAAAGAAACCCCGGTGGGACTGTGGACCTTTAAAATTGAGTTGTGAGGCCAGTGCCAACCTCAGTATGTGCATGAAAATGTAAACAGGCCTGAGGTGATTAGTACAAGTGCTTTTAACAGCTGCCAGAGAGCCTGGGCTTGCTATATGATTAGGCTGCTACACAAACACATCCAACATGACTACACAGATTCAAACAATTGAAATGTAGCTGCCTGTAATACAATGAGTGTTGACTAATGGTCAGCACTGGTTAGAAGCCGTGAATGCAGATGAGAACAATACAGTGTTGGCTGCAACTTCTGGGCTACACTTATCTGCACCTCCTGGGTGCCCAAATCTCTGTGATACTGCTGGCCTTGGCCTCCCAGAGTCTGAGGGGCAAAGCCACCTGGGTTGGATTTCCTTCAAAGAGACCACCAAACACAATCTTGAATGATGTTAAGAAACATTTCCCTCCTTGGGGAATTCAGGTTACAGATCTCTCCAAGACCTCAGTACAGAAGGAGGACCCCACTTCTGCCATCTAGATCAGCCTGTGACAGCTTGAGTTTATTTGGGAGGGAAGGAACATGTATCTCTATCCTGGCCTTCTGTGACCAATCACATTCTCCTCTCTGCCTCTCCTAACCCTCTAGCCCCTCCAACCCCACACGAGGTTTCTAGTCTTCTGTTCGCTTTCTTTACTGATTTATCATTTGATTTCAGGCAAAAGGCTGTTTTGTCTACCATATACCTCAGTCCAGCTGGTGCTAGGAAGTAACTGCACACTATAGGAGAATTAGCATGGCTGATTTGTTTCCTGGACATACTCCTTTCTCAGTCACTCTGCTACAACTTCGCTGCTGACTACAGTGACTGATGATTACAATTACAGTTGTTTGAATTATTCAGTGTAACAAGACAACCAGATGAACTGAGGTCCTTCATCATTCACAAACTTAGGACCCAAATTTTTGGAGAGGTATCAGTCATCATCCTTTAGTGTTTTCTAAACAGGTGCATGAACACAATTCAGTATTTGGGAACTTGCTATATTTTCAGTCCTCATTTGTAGTTTGAGAGTGGCTATTTCTGGATGATTTCTTCAGAACAATAGAAAAGCAAACAAATTAATTGATCAAAAATACACGGACTGAACAGACTCATTTGTTTGCCATTGTTCCAGCAGGATACAAAGTATAGCCCTTAGGAATATCAAACTGGTGACCCAGTTTTCAAACAGCTAAAAGGTATTACTGTGTCAGGTATGTTAGATTTGTTGTTAATGTCACTATGTTTAAATTGTATCTGGCATTAATATGGGTGATACCAGGTGAAGAGCTTCAGAATTAATCTCTAGGACAGGTGACCTGGATCTCCTACCCTTCAGATGCCTTATCTTCTCCTTAATATTTTTGAGTATCCGCTCTATGTATTTCATGAGATGATTCCTGTATGTATTTATTTTACATATCTATATAACTTCATCCCGATAAATACAGAATGCAGTGTGCCATGTTCCCAATCATCCATATACTTGTGGTGTATGTAGATGGACCATACCTGTACATTAGACAACATATCTTCTAAAATCAATCCAGAGTAAACATCTACTCTTGCAAGAATTTATATCCCAAATATAAACTGTAGTGGGAGAATTAGAGCTAAGTGTGAAATAACTCTTGACAGAAATCTTTACATATGCTTTCTGCACAAAACTTAAACCCCAAATATTCTGAACAGAGGTGGATTTGTATTCTTCTAATCTTCCTCACAGCCACCAGTATAACCAAACCCATGCTAGAAACCTGCAGTTCTACAGGTCTATGTTTTTGTCTCCTTTTTTGTCATCCTTATCTCACACAGCAGGATTTGTTTGGCAGCCCTTCCCAAAAGGGCTGGAAGATAGTCTTTTCCCACAATGATATCCTTTGGATTTTGACCCATTATTTTTCATCTGGTATAAAGCAGCTGATGAGGGAATTTTGCTCTCAGTACTACCTCTGTTGGTGAAAACCCAGACAGAATCAAACTGCTTGTGGCACTGGTTGGTTTGCTCATCCCATATTATCTTCCGCTCGTAAATATTTGTCATTTATTTTTCATTCATATGACTGCATAGTGAATGGTCCTTCCAGCACTGTCTGTATTAGCATACGATACTCCCCCATGAGTACTGGTGTTGTTAATTTGTTATTTGCTGTTTATCATGTCCTTTTCATTACTTGGCCATAGAAGAAGTTATCCTCATCCAGCAAGGTATTAGAAGTAATAACATTTGATTCACTGAAAATAACTATATAGTAAATATAACAGTTAAAATTAGCAATATAATCACAAATCCTAGAACAAAATGTCCTCCTGCAAAAATATGTGCAAATGAGACTAAGGTTTGGTAACATTAGGTATGATCAGAAACAATTCACAAATGAAAACCCAACAGAAACAAATCAAATTCATTAGATAATTATTTGGAAAATGTAAGTCTAAGAGCTTTAATGGTGAGTAAAAATGGAAATGATGATGTTTCCTGGGCTGCACAGAATCTACTCCACATACAGTCAGAGCAAGAAAATCAACTGTGAGACTGACATAGAGTTATAGATGCAGTTTGCAACCCAAGACTGTGTAATTTCCAAAAGGATTGAGAAATTCCTGAAGGAGGAGTGCAATTACAGGAACTAGGATTAACTAATAATAGTTAATGAAATTTGGATCCTAATTTGAAAGGCATTTTCTTAGTGTCCCTTATGAAAGGGAAAAAGAAAGTAATGTATTTGAATGAGTTTTAAAATAAATAAATAATTTTTAAAAAGGCTGAGAGTGGATTTGCAATCCAGACCTAATACTCAGTTTGCTCCTAGTATCCAGATTATAGGGGATTATCACAGATCAAACCCCTTTAACCAGAAAGGAGCCTTTTAAATCCACCTCAGCATTGCCCTTATTAGGAATGAAGGAGAGAGGCTCCTTCCACTGGGAGGAAAGAAGCCCTTAATTCATGGCTTGTCAGAAGAAAGGCGCTTGCTTCAGCACTGAACCGGGTTAGTTATGGCCCTAATTTACACGTCCTGGTGGAAGGGACAACACCTTTAAGTAATAATGAACAAGTGTGCGTTGACAGAATAATAATCATGGACTGAAAAGGTTACAGCAGAGAAGGTGGTAAAGCTAAGTGACTGCTTTAATTCCGCTGGGTGTCGTAATACCAGGACTCGGGAGCTGCACTTACCATATAAAATAACATTAGTGTGGCAATTAGGACTTAATGGTTTGTGGAGAGAAGTCTGCAAGACTTTATAAAAACATCCAAATTAGTCTGTATTCAAGTTTTAGTTCACTCTCACTGGTTTTTTTTTCTGGCTGTATTGCCCTCTCTCTCACAGGCACAGCTCTCTTAAAACATTGTGAAGAAATGCTAGAGGGATCAGAGACGCTTCTCAGTTTGTATATACAGGTATAATCTCAAGGACAATTCCATCAATTTATTCAAACTGAAGAAACTGGCCTGGGGTGCCTCTGAATAAAACTGCTGACCTAGAAAAACTCATTTTCTCCAGTGAGCAGACAAAAAACAAATCACTAGATGTATATTGACCTGGTTGTCTGTTAAAGAGTTTTGAGGTCTCTTAAGCTGCAGACATCCTACAACATTTAAAGAAATATGACTCATATGATTGGTTTTTGAGAGAATTCAAACTCCACAAATTTTGTTAAGAACTTCCACTCTTCTCAGAAGGAAATAGTCACACAGATTTCTGAGAAATAATCTGCATTTTACCGTTATCATTGATTTTTGGGAGTCCTTGCCACCATGATATCAGGGTGTCAATGACCTGACAGTGCTGGGCTTAGCAGAAAACCCTGGAGAACATGTGGAAATTTCACCATGTCAGGGAGATAGGAGGCTGTCAAAAAGATGGCTCGTTTTTTTGCAGTCTACTACATTGCACAAGATTTTGAAGTTAAAGGAAAATGTGTTTCTTCAATGGTCTTCATATGTGATATCCATTCAGCACATCAAAGAGTCAATGGCCAACAGAGTGTATAAAAGTCAGGCACCAAAGTGAAAATAGATAACCCCACTGTCTCCATTCCTGTCTCACCATTGCACAGTTCTAAAGCTGTCTGAAGACTGGATGTAAACACAGTCCTCTGACCACAGGTAGCAACAGGAAAGCTCCAGTAATTTCCTCAAACTTACAGTAAAAACTAACAGAAATTAAGCATGTCCTTGCCCCTTCATTGGTGTCTCTTCCCTTTTCTTTCACACACATTCAAATTGTCTGTTTTCATTTACTGGGCTTCTTACCTCTGGTAGATGTGTTTATAAGACTATACATTTCCTGTCTGAAACTGGAAGTTCAGACACCACACAGAGTGCACTGATCCACATACTGACAGTGCAACTATTCTATTATTTCCAAGGGCAGATTTCAAAACATTCTTTTCCTTTTAGAATACTCTTTTTGTAGGTTTGGTGTGAAATAAAAAACGTATGTGCAGGTTTTTATTTGCCTTTTTCCTCCCTAAGCCTATGAAAATATACAGGCAATCTGGAAATGTCTGGAAAAAAAGTCAGCACTGAAAAATTCTTTACTGTGAAAGCATTGTGACACTGAAACAGGTTGCCCAGAGAAGCCATGGATGTCCTATCCCTGGCAATGTTCAAGGCCGGGTTGGATGGGTTCTGAGCAAATGGTCTAGTGGAATGTGTACCTGCCCTTTGCAGTGGGGTTGGAACAAGATGATTTTTAAGGTCTATTTTAACCTAAAGCGTTCTAGGATTCTGTGAAATAGAACTGTGTGTACATTCATATGTATGTGTATAAATACATACATACACACACACATTTATATAATAATTCTGTCAGACTTCAGGGACAGACTTTTAAAGTATTTCCATGGAATTTTCATTTTTTCTCATCAAAGAAAATTGAAATGGCCAAGGTCACAGAAGGGTACAGTGTCCTAGGTGAGAGGCTGAATGGGAACACACTGTGCTAACAGCTGTCAGTCTCTAGTGCTGATCACACTAATCCTTCCTTACTAAATATCAGGGACTGTGTTCACCACACTTCATTTGCCCTCTGATGGATTCCCCTCTTTAAAAGGGACAAGAACTTCAGACACTGCCCCTTTAGGTATATTTTCTGTCTTCGTTTCTTTGATGACTTTGTGCCTAAAAATGCTTCAGGGATTAGGATTCAAGTTTTGCTGTAAGACCAGTGTGAGTCAGATCAATATGAGACAGCAAAATGAGAATACAGCAAGATGGGGCAGGAGGAGCAAACATCAACTCGTGAGTGCAGCAGTGGCACTCTGCATATGTGTCCTCACCTTAACATTTCGTCCGTCCCTGTTACCACATGTCATCAGATACCTACAGCTGGTAGCATTTCTGTTGGGCTTCTTGACCCAGCTCCTTCCAATACATATTAAAGATGTTGAAGGGAGGGAATGGAGAATTCTTCTATGTTCAAGCAAAAGGGAATGACTTGAGAATCAGGGGTGCCTTTCAGGATAGCTGTTCCCTCATGGCTCTTCTGCTATGCAGCCGTGCAGCACCTTTTTACAGCCTTAGAGAGTATTTTACAGAGGTACAAGTAAGAATATGCTTGTGCATCAGGCTTGATTTACATGATTTTCCCATGATTTTATTCTCTTCTACACTGTGGAGCAGAAGAATGAAATTAAACTCAATAGCAATGAGTGTATTGCATCAGTATTGAGTCTCTTAAGTTCATCCTCACTTGGTGCATGGAATTTGAATATTTAATTACCGAGTTTGACCTTTTCTCAGATACATTTTGATATGGTATTCTGATCTTCATTCTGTCTGCTGTGTGGGAAATGTATATATCCTCATACATATATATTGCCAATGTATTCTTTTAGGTGGATGCTTCTGAAGTGAGAGGGATTTATGTGTTAAATACCAAAAAACTGTACTCCCTGCTTTGATCTCTGAATCAAGGGAAACATAGCAGATTTGCACAACACAATCACTTGCAAATTACCTCCCAGGGTATCAGTGGAGAGTGAATCCTAGAGTAGAGAAAGGTGGATTTGCCAAGTCTCCCGGAATTTGAATATGTTTTTTGTTAACTCATTAGGCACAAACTCCCTTTGCCATTGCTGGGTCAGCAGTTGAACACGGTGATATTTGGGTTACCCAGAGGGAGAAGAATCTGGTAGAGGGGACAGAAGATGCAATTAATTTTCCTGCTTCGTTCTATAGCACCATAAGGTTAGTTATCACATGGGGAAAAGAGAACAAACACAGTCTGATGGGCTGTGTCCAGCACTGCGGCATGTTAGTGACAGAGAATACACATTTATAGCTTGTATTTAACGCAGCAGTAGCCATTTATGCAGAAATATCAAGATTTATTTGTTCAGATATCACAAAACACTTATTACCTGGACAATTCTCCCCCATCTTTTCAGTTAATGACTATATTATTGCATCATATTTGTAGTACCATAGTACTGAATCCAATCTATTTAGACGTATCTGCAAAGTTGGACCTGGTGCATGAATCAAGAACAATCACTCTTAGTAGGGGGGTCTCTCTAATCAAACCTCGTTCATGTTGGTTTTTTTTTTTTAACTTTGCATTATGTTCACGTTCTTGTAAGGACAGAGAGGGCCTACAAAGGTATCTAGGTCACATAATAACAAGTAGTAAGATTTACAAAAGCATCTATATTATTGAGTCTGATTGGTTTTCAAATCTCCAAATCCAGGAGGTGACCCATGAAGTATTTATTTAATACCCAAGACATCTCATTGCTCTGTGTGTATCTGTATCGTGGTCTCATTTATCATGTCCTCAATGCTGCGGAAATAGGAGACTTAAAACCCTGTCTTGAATTCTTAGTCTTTGACCACAGTTAGCAGTCCTGTTTTATTGGAGCAAGGGATTTTTTTTCCCTCCAAGACAGAAATCATAAACATACTTAAATTTTTTGCAATAGCTGACCTTACATTAAGGAATTAATGACCAACATCACAAACTAGTTTTTATTTCAGGTTCAAATCTTATCTCTTCAAACATGATCACTCCATAATCTTCAAGCATTGACAGATGACATGAAAAACCAAGTGTTGAATCATATGTAGAGGTTAAAAAAAAATTAAAAAGGTACTAATTACTGCAAAAAAGCAGTGAGCTTGAAATTCTTAGCATATTTCAATTTTATGAGCCATTGCCATATTGAATTGATGGGAACAGACTAATTACCTGGTTTGAATCCACTAAATTCTTGGTGCTGATTTCTAGCTGAAAATGTTTCAGTTAAACGGTTATGTGTTTCATTGAGATAAAAAATGATAGGATCTTCAACTATTCTTGCTGGCATAAAAATTTTAAGGACTGTCACTCTGTATGCTTCAGGGTAAAAAATGGACCCAATGTCATTGATTTTTATCATGATGCTGCTATATTTGGTGTCTTTCATAAAGGTCCTATACTTAAATTATTCTGACAGATTGTCAGCTTCCATTAAAAATATAAGATTTTAGCCCTCCTGGCCATGGCAAAAAACCTCTTGACTAAATTTGAAAACCACAAGGTATCTCAAATGCAAAATTTATTATTTTAGCACCATAATATCTTGTGATTGTGTTGGAGTGAGTCTTGTGCATGACTTATGAAAACTTAAGGCCATCCATCCCATGTAAAAGACTGAGTCAGAAGGAAACCACACCCTTTTTCTCTTCATACTAAATCTTACTTTATGTCCAAACTGTTGACTGTTTTTTCCTGCATCTGGCAGAGCTGACTGCCATCCATAGGATGCTGAAACTACAGATTTCAAGAGATCCAGTAGAGCAGTCAGTCCTTCTCAAGGCCTGCTAGGGAAACCCATTGCCGGCTGTTCCGAGGGTGTGTTTAATCCAGTTCTACAAGAAGAAAATAGCAAGTTAACCCATCACTTCTCACTGTCAATTTGATCTCACCTTTCAGATGAGCATCACACATTGTACATGAAGCTCCTTGCCCCTCTGTGAGTTCCAGCGTCCATGCATGCTAAGCCATTAACTGGATAGCAGCCTTCCTCCACATCCTCCAGGTGACGGGATTTTAAGGACAGAATAAGGTTTAAGGTTAACTAACTTCTTCCAGAAGATTACAAATAATAAGATGAGGCAGGCATGTGAAAAGACCCTGTGGACTCCTGCAAGCAGGGGACACAGCAGGGGAGCCTCTTGCCTCTCTGGGTGCATGGGCAGGTGAAGACTGCCAGGCTAATGGGGAGCAGACACTGGCAAGGTAATGGTCAGGCTTGTACTGCAAGTGGCCACATGCACAGCTCTCTGAACCATCTGCTCTGAATTAGGCTGGATTAAAGACACAGCGTAGGCAAATCCCTTCTTGCTGTTTGTGTGACATAGATTTATCCCATGTGAAATATGGCTTAGAGGAAATGGCTGCCTCTCTCACATGCTAGGCAGAGGCAGTGAAAAAGAGGAGCTTCTACAGCCAGGTAAAATAAACACCTCCCCTAAGTGCGAGGTGACACTTTGGAAGGCAGTCTTTGTTTTGATAGTCTCAGCCCAAAATAAAATAAAAAGAATGAGGACAAGTACCAAAAGCTCCATGCAAGATTCTCTGCAGGCAAGGAAAGACACAGGCAGACAAAGCAGTCACTATGATCAGCAATGGATTCATAATCATTTTACAGAGAGAAAGGTTATGTAAAAGAAATAAATAAATCCCAGGCATTTTGCCCTTTAGCACTATTCCCATCACATCTCTAAAGACAACCATTTCTTTCTTGACTTTCCTAGGTGGTTATCTTGGCATGGGAGCAACAAAACAGGAAAACAAGAGCCGCAGAGCGAGTCTGTTGTGTTTCAGGAGCCTGTATTTTTTATCCATTTCATCATTATTTTGCTTTATTTCTGCATACATATTGCTCTCTCAGAGGCCATCCTGAACCCAGTTTTCATGACTCATCACGACTGCTGAGAGATCAGGTTTATGAGGCAGTGATTGTGCTTACTTAGGCTTTCTACAGGTATATAACGGCCCTTTGACTGAGTCAATCTTTCTTTGGTTCTTTTCTAAACGGCTGCTGGTTCTGCTTTAAGGTGCCCACTTTTCCTTAATGAATGAAGCACAATGGAAAACATAAGGGAACAATGAAACAATATTAATAAAGGTGCTGGTCTCTATGTTTATTTTAGAGAAAGTAAAAAAAAAAATAGAGTTCTAAAAGCAGTCAATCCCTGTACCTGCCTCCCTAAATAATATACAGACTACAACATGCTTTTCCATGCTATTTGTACCCACAGTTCAATTATTTTAAAATGAAAGCTCTCCTTGCCTTTATAATGTTTGGGAGCAAAGAAAGTGTAATGGTGAACCCAGTGCCATGCAAGAGACTGAAGCAAGGTTGGAACAAATGAAAATAAAAAGGGAGAACTGAAACATTATAGACAAAGGCAGAAACTAAAGATTCAGAAAATGTCATAAGAAGAAGGGAAAATGCCTTTTCTTTCCAGATTCTGGAAAAAAAATAGACTTTCATCAGAGAAGACACATCACTGTTATATCAGGAAGGCAGAAGGAAATTTTGAGACATGATACTGTATTCTTTTACAATAGTGAAAATTAGGAGTCATTAAAACCAATGGAATTATAATTATATGTTATATGGACTAGGGATGAAAGGGAGTTTCTTGGCATTTCTTGTAAGAAATTATTGATAAGTAAAATAAAAAATACTTAT
Organism: Sakesphorus luctuosus; assembly: GCA_013396695.1. Lineage (NCBI taxonomy): Eukaryota > Metazoa > Chordata > Aves > Passeriformes > Thamnophilidae > Sakesphorus > Sakesphorus luctuosus. The sequence continues at coordinate 50,699 of VWZD01005124.1, read as the reverse complement.
GTATATTCCTCTTTTTTTTTTTTTGCACAGTATATCAGGAAAATATAGTAAAACTGTCAAAGGAGGATATTTAGGCTCCTTTTCAGACATAATAGGCATAGTTTTCAATTGAAAAGTTTTTCTATTATGAAATGAAACAAAATACATTTCAACAATGAAAAATAAATTAAAGAATGGTTTTAATTTGTGGTCGGTTGAAAATTAATGGTTTTTTCAGTATTAAATTTTCATAGAACAGGAAATATACTTCCTATAAAGTATTAATAAAGACATCCATATGACTAATCAATCTTACTTGTTTCATTGCCATCATCTTTGGCATAAAAAATTGCTATAGTTCCAAAAGCTCTAATTTTCTATGTCCCTTGAGACCTTATCAGCCATATGACAGCTTTTGGCAAACAGTGTATTGTGCTATGTGGTTTGATTATGCTGCAAAACTTAATAGAAACTATGTATTTAGCATATGTTTTGGTTGGTACACACATTGTTTGACCAGCTCTGTATATAATATAATTAAACTAGTAAAAAGTTGTGCAGGCAAATCCTTTAAGTATGATACTCAGATTTTATGTTCCTTATGACAGGCATTGTCTTCTACTTCACTCCTGAATGGGATCTAGTAGAGGTGCTAGACAGGTTTTCCTGCACATTACTGAAATATAATTAAGTTAACTGTATTACATTTTGAAATTTGGAGAAATTTTTTTTGTCAGATCCAAGCCAAATTCCTAAAATAATGCTGGAAAAATGATCAAAATATTCCTGGATTCTGTTCACACTTGGCCTCTTTACTACAAAGTTTTTGAGAAAATTTGCCATATTTTATGGAAAGAAGTGAACAGTTTGCCTGTTCTGATATTTTAATTGCCAAATGGCACTGAGATCATATGTTAAGTGGCACAAGTAAGGTCAAATGAGATTGCTTACAGAATACAGCAGACATCAGACCAGATTAGGGAAATGTCAACGTAGCCTCATGGTATCATCTCTGACAGTTTTAACAGCAGCTTCAAAAAAGGCCTGTTATTATGAGCTAAATACAACCCTCTTCATTGGTTCCACAATAAACTCTATCCAACAGATCTTACAGGCCTGGCTGAAGTCACCACATAACAGACTTCTGTGACAAGGTCTTGGTAGTGAGGGGGCTACCTGGGTATCTTCTGTGAGAAGCTGCCAGAAGCTTCCAGCATGTCTGACAGAGCCAATGCCAGCCAGCTCCAAGACAGATGCACCACTGACCAAGCCCATGAGCATCACTGGTAGCACATCTGGAATAACAGATTTTAGAAAGGAGAAAAAACCTACACAATGGCAGATGGACCCTGTGAGAAGCCCATGTGGAATGTACTCATGGCCGGACTCGTCGAGAGAGGAGCCCATGCTGCTGCAGGTTTGCTGGCAGAACTTGTGACCCTGTGGGGCACCTGCATTGGAGCAGCCTGTTCCTGAAGGACTGCACACCATGAAAGGGTCCTACACAAGAGCAGTTCATGAAGATCTAAAGCCTGTGGGAAGGACTCATGTTAGAGAAAGTTGTGGAAGACGATCTCCCATGGGTGGAACCCTATGCTGGAGCAAGGTAAGAGTGTGAGGAGTCCTCCCACTGAGGAGGAAACAGCAGTGGATACAACATGTGACGAGCTGACCACAACCCCCAGTTCTTGTCCCCCTCTGCAGTTGAAGGGGGAGGAGGTAGAGAAAGTTGGGAGTAAAGTTAAGCCCGGGAAGAAGAGAGAGGTGGGTGGAAGGTGTTTTAAGTTTCAGTTTTATTTCTCATTGCCCTTCTCTGATGTGCTTGGTAATAACTTTTCCTCATGTCAAGTCCACTTTGCCTGTGACAGTAACTGGTTACTGATCTCTCCCTGTCCTTATTTCAACCCATAAGCATTTTGTTTTTATTTTCTCTTTTTCCAGCTGAGGAGGGAGCAATAGAGCAGGTTTAGGGGGCACCTGGAGTCCAGCCAGGGTCAACACCCCACATATCTGTGAGCAGCTTACTGAAGTTTATTTACACTAGTAAAAAGAAGGCCACACATGCAAGTCTTTCTGGCAGATATATAGACGAAAATTAAAGGGAAGATCAGTTTGTCTCTTCCATTTAGCTCTGTTTACCAATATTGGAAGGTTCTGTGGTATGCTGATAATTCTGTTAACTGGCACTTCATAATTATGTGCTCAATTAAGACAGATGATTGTCCTCAACAGCTCTTAATAAAAGTAAGACACACCCTTCTGGAGGTCTTACTTAATTACTAATCTTGTGACATCTCTGTTATCTTTTTGATTCACTCCTCCTGTGCATTCCTCTGAACTGGCTGTTCCTGCCACTGCTGACGGCTATGTGACAAAACGGTATCATTGTCACTACCATTTACCCTGGCAGGAGCTCAGCCAAAGGCTGTTGTGGACCTAATGAGGTGTACCCAATCAGGAGAAAACTGCAGCTCCATTTCAATCTCCTGAGTGATAACTGCATTGTAAGAGTGATCAATTGTTGGCTCGATTAAGAAGTGAAAATAAATAAATGTGCATAATTACCCTGTGTGATGTCCTGCACAGCCAGGGTGGGGTGGGAATTGGGTCGCCATGAGAAGCACAGGGTGATCCGTGGGCTGAGTCATTTAATGTGTTCTGCTGCTGGGACAGCAGCATCTGCCTTTGCTATTTAATACTTGCATCTGTAGCAAATGAGAAGGGGCATTAGGTTTGATTCTGCAGGTATGGAAAGCAATTAAAACCTCCCACTGACTTTAGGGAAAGCAGAAGCAAGTGCTTTGCGAGGACATAGAGCACTAGAGCTCTTTAGATAAGGCTGTAACAGGAGCATTGTTAAGAAAAACAGACAATAAAGAGAAGAGCAATTAGATTGGGATTAATTTTACCTACTTTTAGCCATCTAAAACTTTAGTACCTAGCATATATTAGTCTTTTGGGTTCCCTCTGCAGCGGGAGGGATGCACTTCAAGAGGCTGATCAATTCTTTCTGCTCTACCAGCAGTATATAAGGGTGTCTTTTACAGAATTAGGATGATGTGGTCATCATAAACAGCTCACATAAACTCCCTAGATGGCCACGAGCAACAAAGATAGTGAAATAATTTTGGACGTGACCCAAAATCTAACTCTACTTAACAAGCACAATACTCTTTCCCTTACCTTTAAATGGTTATATACTAGTCTGTAGTAGCCAAGGACTATATTAATACTTTCAGGGGACTTGGACACACTACTTAATGTAAAAAAATGTTTAAACCTGAAGGTACTGGGAAATGTATGGGGGCAAGCAGACAATGATTAGAGGACAGAAAGAAACATCTTGCTTTTTTGGCTCTCCATTTCAGCTTTGCTGTTTCCTGGCCATCTACCTATTGGCACTTGATGCTGTGACAGTACAGGTTTGTCCCATTCTCCTCTCAAGACGGAATACACTCTGTTTGGGGACAAAACAACAAGAATGCATGATACAGAATCCACATAAGACATAGGTAAATTCTTGTGTGCCTATTATATCCTGTGAGATGAAAACTGGTTTTTGTCAAATATGGAAGAACTTAACAAAGATAAGTTTGATTTGTTCAAAGTAAGCCAACCTTGCATTAGATCACGTTTACTAAGTCAGCCTTTACTGAGTAGCACTGAATTTGATTAAGTGTTGCATGAAGGATATTGAGACAGGCTTAATGCAGAAAGTTTTATTATGGGGGTTTGGAGGTGAAGACATATACCCCAACTGCAAAATTACTGAAGGTATTAAAAACAACAGGAATTGAATGAGAGAAAAGGGAACAAAAGGTAAAGTAAAGCTTCTCCCTATGGCCAGCTGGGAGTCACTGCCAGGCAAGCATTTCCCTTGCACTCTCCCTCATAACAGCAGGTTATGATAGTGAAGGTCTCCATCACCATCCTTGTCCCTCAACGATTCTTACTTTATATCAGGACATGCTCCTGATCCTGTGAGCTGTTCCCATTCATGGTGCTCTTCATGCTGACTCTAGCACACTTAGTTGGACACAGGCATTGCACACAGATTGGCACTAAGCTTTTCTGCATGTGTTTCGCTGGATAGTCCTGACCAGGCATACAGATGACCACTGCCTACTTTGCTAGGCTCTAAGTTTTGTGTTTCCCTAATACAAACTGAAAGTCATAAGATGAGCTGCAGGAAGGGGCCAGAAAGGGCCATTCTCCATGGCAATTGCATCACATAACAACCATCTATATGTTTGGCGTATAGGCTTGGGGGTGTAAGGCCATAAAGGAAACCATATGAGAATAACAGAACAAAACAAGGGAAAATGCTGCCCTGACAGCTCAGAAAAAGCCCTACTATGGGAGCCCAGTTGAATAGTTAGAATGAGCTTTGAGCAGAGGTAAGTTGTGTGGACAGCAAATGGAAACTACTCAGCTTCACAATGATTGCAGCACCTAAGGCACTGTGCACGAACAAAGTGTCTTTTGGCTGGAGATTTCTATATTTCAGAATTACATTTCCTTAAAGCTGGATAAAAAAGAAAAACCCACTGTACCAAACACATTGTCTTCTAAAATTTTGAAAAATGCTGCAATCTGGCTTCCAAGGCTTCCAGATAACCATTATTTATATTTTCAATTCCATTAATTTGATAAAAGTGTCATATTGTCTTTCTCTCAAAATTAAATTCCAAGTGTATTTTTACAACACTTTCTATTTGTTTAAAGTAAAATGAAACCAGGAAAAATATTTTCAGTTTTCACTTCTGCACTTAAAAATCAAATAATTGAGGTGAAATCAGCTTTAATGAAACAACATTTTCTTTAGAGACAATTGGTATAATATGAAAATATGAAAATATCTCTTTGAACCTTATTCTGCACAGTGTTTTGCCTTTCCCACTTGAATATTTTTCACTTCATGCTTCCCTTTAACCACCTTCATTAGAGCTTCAGAGGCAAACTTGCACCTTCACATATGCACATCCTGGTTTTTACTATGCTTTTTTATTCTCATTATGTACTCTTTCTTTCATTCACTGTCTTTTTGTCAAGTTCCCTTCCCTTTTGTTGCTTTCTCACTCTCTTCATCTCTTTTGCAATATATCCAAGGGAAAACTTGGAATACATATTTCAAAAAAGGATATCTATATGTGTAATGGAGATAGGAATCTTTCAAAACCTTGTAGTTGCCATAAGAAATCTGACTAGGTTGTTTACTCCACTTGAGGACTATGCTTCCCAATGCAATCCTTTGGCTTACGAGTATAAACTTTCTTCTCATTCAGCTCAGAGCCCAGGTCACCAGATCCACTGTCTACCTTTAGAAACTAAGTGGCAAAGGTCTGCTGTTCTTCCCCTCATCATTTCAGATTTTATCCCTAGAATATCCTACACAGAGGAGAGAAAGATGGTCATTGGTTAGTAGGTCAGAAAATCGTAACAGAATCAAATTTTTCTGACCTTGAATGAATAAATAAGTTCTTGTACACTTCACAGAATGAGAAATTCCACTTTGCCCAGCCAAATTACAATGACATATATGAGTCCCCTGATGTTTGCATAGATTATATGACATGCACACTTTGTCAGTTAAACTCTGTCACAGGGAGATGGAAACCAACTCATGCCTCAGACCCAAGATCACACATTTTCAGAACAGCTTTCCTTATTTTTTTATTCAAAAATAATTTATTCTGACCTTTCAACCATGTATTACCAATTTATTTTGCTGGACTCTGAGTATGAGGAGAAGACCTCATCTGTGTTTCTGCTCCTGCAAAAGACCTTCAGTCATCATCAGTCACGACTCAGCTTAACTAGCCATAATCCACACTGAAGACACAATGCAAATAAAATTTGCCTCTCTATTCATACAAGAAAGAATTTCTTTTCAGTAACACATTAAAAAACCAAAACCAAACAAAACCAACAAACCAACAACAACAAAACCCCCCAACCAACTACCAGAAAAACCCCACAACAAAACAACAAAAAAAGAAACCTGGAGATTTTCAATTAACAGCCTCTGTATCCCTCTATGTTCAATGTTTAAAATAAGTTGGTTGAGAATACAAACTGTGTACACAGTAATAGCCTTGCAAAGCACAACTCTATGCTTTATGAATCAATCATCCCTGACTGGAGTAAGAGGAAAAATAAAACTGTGGAGAAACCATCAAGAGAGCAGATGAATGAGAAGTGCCTGCAAGTATATGAGTATAAAACTAAGCAGAATTTATCTCTACACCCAACAGAGAGTCCCTATTCATCTTTAAGGTTATGTCTTACGCTGATAGCGCATAGGTGTATTATATCCTAGAAAATGCAGTGCAAACTGGTGTCTCCAAGTGGATGCTTGGCATGTTACAGGGTCAGGTATCACAATTTGGGTCATGATCATGCTGAGGGCTCAGTATCCGTTTGTATGATGAGTCTCCACCCCATGGCAGCAACTTAGTCATTCTCCTCTCTCATCAGGTATATCAGATGAACAGACTCTTTGCTCTAGGGATCATCACCAGCTATGATGGCTCACTGATTTCTGTAAGGGCAAAACCATGAACATCAGCAAAAGCTAACCACAGAAATAGTCACTTTGACTAGAGGAGGTTAGAAATTTGCACGCAGTAACTCATCAGATAGCTACAAGACAAAAAGGGAAGTTAGAAAGTTTTTAATGTGGGGGAAGAATATCTCCAGGTGATCTGTTCCAGCCAAAAGGGCAGATGTGATCTTGCCCTCTTCACCTCTGAGCAGCAAGAGGACCCCATGAGCCCTTTGCTCAGCCACTGTCACAGTGCTACACACAAATGGAACCCTTCTGCTGCAGATGCTGACTTTATCATTCCAAATGGCTAGTGTAGGAAACATTTCTGCATGTTTATGCTTGCAAATTTTCCTATTCTACTGGGCATTCAGGCAGGCTTACACAGAAGCTGTAAATGAATTAGCAGGCAAATTGCTCTGCACGCTGGAAGATCAGAAAGAAAATGCAAAGAGAAAAATACACATTAAATCTATGTTTGCTATAAGGTAAGAATTGTCTTTTTCTTTTAATATCCTAAATTACTCTTATGGGGTAAGGCTCAAATTTAAAAAAAAGTAAAAAGAGGTGAGAAGAAACCAAATCTTGTATGAAAAGGCACAGTATATGCCTCTCCTCTGTAATGTCCTACATCTTAAAATGAACATAACCTCCTCCAACAGACAGCAAGATTCTAGAAATGTAGAAGTTCAGACTACAGAAAAATGGTCACACGTATGATATCACAATAACCTGGGATTTATCTGCATCGCAACATTTGAGGAATTGTTAGTATTCATAAAACATTCACAGACCAGTCCCTCTATGTTCAGGAAATTTAGAGACAACCAAAACTAGAAAAGACTCACAGGAACAAGAATATCTAAAACTGAAGAATTCCTTCACCATAAATAATGATTATGATAATATAAAGCTTTGCAATTTTAACTGCTCTAATTGAGAAATTTCAGAAAGCTTTTGAAAGATTAATAAATGCTTAATTTTCCAATATACATGTGAAATAGTTAAATATTGGTTAGCCTTATTTTTTTTTGTATAAAGGAAACAGTTGAAATTGATTGACTGAGTCCTGCTAAGATGGAAACCTTCTCAGACCATAATTTATTCCCAAGGTAATCTTTTTGTTCTTTCCTTTTGTCAGCCTACTTAAACTATGAACATAAGAAAAAATATTAGAAAACAGTAGAACACATGCTTATTCTTTCATTCTTTCTTAAAACCCCCAAAACAAAACAACATAAGTTCCATCAGATTTCATTACAAATCAATTATTTTGATGGTCTAGTGGTCATTTCTGTAAAAAAAGTGATAAACTAAATATCCTTGGTATGTCCCCAAAGGGAATGTTCAGATTATCTGAGTTGTTACCTTAGCAAGGGTTCTATCAGGCAGCCAAACAAATGGTTTATATTCATAGTGCTTCATACATATTATCTTGCAGGGTGATGGTAAGGCTCTACATTTTTATGTAGTTGTTGTTCCACGAGCATAAATGTTGCTATACAGTCACAACATTTCACAGCACTGCACTTTTCACCTGCAGAGCATCAAACACATCAGAAGCTGTGCCAAGTACTACTTTCATTTCACAGACTGGAAAACAGAGCACTCAGAGACACACAGCAGCCGAGAAGTTAACTCCCCATAACGACACAAGTCTGGACTTATCCCACTTAATTTTCAGATTTAAATGAGAAAGCAAAGTGAAAACTGTCAATGAGGGAAGGTGAAGGAGAGGAAAGAGCGAGATACATCTGGAACACAACTGAGGCCAGCTTCTGTCACTTATGTCACTCACGGTATGGGCAAAATGGAATGCACAGAATGCCAGTTAATTTCTTGCTTTGGACCACATTGTTTTCTAGACCAGTGATTAATATTTTCAGCACGCTGAGAACAGATGTGGTCACATTGGTGTATTTTAATCTAGCAACACTGGGCAGCTCGCCACAAATAGATAAAATGTACCTCCTTAATTTTAACTAATCCTGAGCACAGGTCAGGGGCTAAGGAATCAGTCTTTCCCTTGGTAGTCCTCTTTTGATGTGCATCTCGATACCTGTTTAAACCAGGACAGAGTTTGCTGTGGACATTGCACCATGCCAAATGCATTGACATCATTTCTTTGAGGTTTGCAAACCACATAACACTTCAGTTTGTTTAATTCAAATATTAATATATGGTTTATGTTAACATCCATTTACTGAGTTTTACAGTCTGAGAAAGCACTGATGTTTCACCCACATGTCCTCACAAACTATGGAGTAGATATTCAATGCCTAAGAGATAGCTGTAAATTGAAGCATCCAATCATATACTCTTGCTTCTCTGACAGTGATTCCTCTCATTAATTTGTTACTAAGGAACATCATTAGAGTGCTGAAGGAGCTGACAGTGCAGGGTCACTCTCCATCATCTCTAAAGAATTGTGGCAGTTGAGGGAGGTGTCTAATTACTGAAAGGCAAATATTACAGAAATTTTCCAAAAAGACAGGAATGAATAAGTAGACAGTTTTTAATAACAAACTGAAACATCAGAGTTTATCTACTCTGATCTTCTAAAAAGCCCACACCACCATAAAACAAAACAAAGCCAAAAAAATCCCCAAACACACAAACACAAACACACACTTCAACCTGTCATAGGTTTCAATTCTGTGGATCCTACATCTAGCCTTTCTGTTAGACAAACAAATCTGGTTAACCAGATGGAACCCCAGCCTCACCACCCGATTTAGCACACTAATGCCTTTCGGACTAATCTGTTGGAACCATTATATTCCATGCATTGAAAAGGTATGATAGAAATATTTCCTCCACACAAATTTGATAGAAGCTTTGTAGACTTCTTTGCACCTATCTTGGTTCACATCACAGGCCCCTTACTCACAACCTGAGGCTACTGCCCATAGACAGCAATAGTTGTCCTTGATTGTGTCACTGTAGATTTCAAGTGTGTTGATATTCTCAGAGCTGTTGCAAAGTAAATATCTGAAGGAGTGAAAATAAGGGGTCTTTATATGACCAACACTTCTTAGTTTTTAAATATAGGATTATGATTTCTAAAGTTATGAAAGTAAAATCAGATTTTGCTAGAGACAGTAGTACCACTAATAAATTAATCATACATTTTATTAACACAAATCTCCTACTGGACATTTGCATTGTTTGTTTTCTTACCACTTTTAATTCAAGGATAATCCTACAGATTGAGCACTGCAATAAGATGCTGACTAGTGCTTTAAATGCAGGAACAGAGGAACTTGAGTCCTGTGTGGGCCAGCATTGTTTACAGAATCAATATTAGATGTTTTCATTAAAATCAATATTGAAGTCAAACTATGACATTTTATTGCCCTGGCCATTAGCTATTGGTGGCTAAAAAACTCAAATATTGCAAATACTGCAATATAATTTCACAGAGAGACCAAAATATATGAACTTATGTACCATTTGGGAAATCACTCCAGCCACCTCAGAGCACCTAATAGGAAATTCTAAGATCAGATGAAGACCCGGATGATCATCTGAGAAGAACCTGAACTGTCAAAGTCCTTGAACTTTTGACATCGTTCCCATTCAGGACTGTCTAGAAAAGGGAAGTAAAAAGAACAATTGCAATCATGTCAAAATCATGAAAAAAAAATTACCTCAATGCTAAAAAGCATTTGTTCTCTCAGGAATGATACGTTGCAGAATATGGAAGTTTGGTCTGAGTTTTAGAAACCCCTATTGTTAAGGTAATGTTTTGACTTCCAAACCCTTGTTCTGTGACTTGAGAATGTTGTTTGTGGAGTCTGAGGAAGTTAAATGTGATTTATCTCAAATGCTAAGAAAGGAATGTGTAAAACAAATACAAATTAAACTGAGCTATAACCCAATTTTTAATATAGATGCAATAAATGCTACATACCTTTCCCTTTTTTCTCATCACATATGAGCTATTTATTTATAGATACACACTGAATATATAAAACCATAAAATACACAGTACAGATACATACTATACATACATATTCACTACATAACTCAATAATAGTTCAACAGATGTGAAACTTGGAAACAAACTGTTAAAAACCTATAAATCAAATGTTTTACAACTCATGTGGAAGCAGATATCTGGCTTTCCTCCTTATATGGCTGTTGATGGATAGATGGGGGACATCAGGTGTCTTAGAGATTAAGAATCACTATATCTCTGAGAGAAGATTTACATTCCAAACTTCTCCTGACCTTCAACACCTGACACAAGGTTTTTGGAAAGTAACTCTCCACATTTAGGCAATTAGTTACTCTGAATTGGCAACTGTCATTCACATCACCTCCCTCTCCCTGCTCTTCCGCCATTAAAGGTTTGACATTTATTCACTGTTCATGGTAAAAAAAAAAAAAAAGAAAGAAAAATAGGTGATTCAGGGAACATTCCTAGAGGCAGTATTAAAAGTATTTTTCTGTTTTTTCTTGTGCAGCATTTTCCAAAGTTTGGAGTTCAGACAACAGAGGTGTCTAACTTTATTCTGAATGCTTAGCTGCATATTAGGTATTTAAATGAGGCTGGCAGTCGAGATGTGAGACCTATAGGACTCCATGCCTTCATGAATTGGCAAAATAAGCCTATTTTACCTTCCATGCCCTTAAGTTGTGCAATTGATTTGAATACAGGTGGGTATCTAAAACAGTAATAAACATCCCTATTTAGGTAGCTAAATCCCACTGGTGGTGATGAGGATTAGGTGTTGGTCTTAAATGTTCATCTCAGCTGACAGAGCATTAAATGAGCCCCTCTGGCTTTGTGACAAGGCTTAGCATCCATGGATTTGATGGGTCAGTCTACTTGAATATTCTCAGTTTTAAAGGTACTTTATTTTCCTATTATTCAGTGCATTTGTTGCACCAGACCAGGCTCATCTATTTATAAGCTTATGGTGCAGTACAAATGGCAGTGTAAGGAATAACTGCTGAGTAAAAGAGACTGGCTTAATAGAAGACATCTCTGAATCTAGGATGGAGTTATGCTCGGAAACCTGCATGTCCCTCATTTGCCACAGGGTGGAAACAATTGCAGGAACTTATCTCAAAGACATTCCTGCAACAGTTCAAATGTAGTACTCAAATGCCATATGCTATGCGTATGAATGCAGATGTAGCGGATAGCTTGGAGCAGCTCTGAACAGAGCACATGGTGTGGTTTTAAGTGGCTGCCCAAATGCTTCTTTACATCCAAGAGAACAGCATGGCTCCTTAGGTGCTTTTCAAATGTAGTATTTAAACATTATACTAGTTTTATAAAAGTCCACATAAAACATGTCTTCCTTAATAAACTAGATAGCTATCAAGAGTGAATGTACTAATAAAAGGAAGAGCTCAGATCCACAAATTCATTTACGGACTTAATGCCTCTAGGCATTTGTCTCCCATTAGATTTTGAATGGGTGAATTAGGACATAAACTGCACTTCTGAGCTCAGGCGAGATGATTTCTCCCCTATATCACTAATTTGGGAAGATTATCCCATGATCTAAGACAGATACATCTCTAAAGATAGTCTTTTGATGGTAGAGAGAAGAGAAGGCATAACACACATCCCTTTTTTTCTCTACTGAATTGAATAACTGATTTGAAGAGATGCACAGAATGCTCCTTGGTCCTCCTAAATAGAGGACTAGTTACGACAGAGATGCCAATCCAATGATTTTGTAATCTCTTAATATTAATATTGGACTGAGGGAATGTTTAAGTTTCTCTCTGTCACACCTGATAACCTCCTACTCCAGTTCAGGCTTTTTATCCACAGTTGCCTCTGGGTTCCTCCTACATTTCCTTTACATGACATACGTGTAAAGGAATTTTATTCTGAGAATTATGTTCAGTTTGTGTTTTAAAGCAGCTGGAATTTCCAGTACTACATGAGGGGGCTTAGCACAGACAGGAGCTTTCTCTGAGAAAACATTAATTTAGTTGTAAATGAACTGTTTTGAAGCCTCTATGAGAAAACCTGTGACTTCATAACCTCAGGGTTTTTTGGGCTGTTCTGCTTCAGGGCCATGTTGAAGGATTTACCCCCAGTGCTAACGCCAGCCCAAGCCTTGCAGCGCCTGCCATACAGGGAGCCCTTTGAACCAGTGTGCTACTGCTGGCATTTTGAGCTGCACAGGCAAGGTTTGCTCCAGGCAGGATTAGCCCAGGTAAATCACTGGCAAGAGAGACATTTGCTGGCTAACTTTTCTGCCACTTTGCCATTCCCCTCCAGATATGTCATATTTCTTACTCAGTAGATTTCCACACGCACCTGTAGTGTAAGCACACTCTGCATTGTTTCAGTTTAAGGCACTGTGGTTAATCAATGTCATTTCAAAATCTACTTTCTGGGAAAGGCTGCCTGGCATTTCTGCACAGACCCAGGAAGCTGTTTGCTTTCCCCTGACCCATAAAGCAAGGAAGAAAAATGGTGACAAGTCATTAACAAGATCTTCTGTGTTTCATTTTATGAGTGCCAGCTGTTCCCCAGCAATCACTCAAATAAAACCAGCACTAAAACCTGACTGCTGTGGGATGTGAGTGCAGACCATGCAAGCACTAAGCAGCTTTCCAGTCAGGGCCAGAGTGGATATTGCCATGGCATCATGCAGGCTAGCAGCTCCCCAGGACCAGGGTTGCTGGGAACTGCCGGCAATCCCTGGGTGGCAGGGAGGGAGCATAACACCCTGAGGGGCACTGGGGCAGCCCCAGCCACAACGTTTTGGGCATCTCCCTGGGGATGGGGCAGGCCAAGGCAGGGCTGGAACATGGGTTGGTGGGTCAGGGCAGGGCACGGCTGTGGGGAGCTACAGCCCAGCCCTTCTGGGTGTCTCTGGGGCAGGGGCTGGTGGCCCAGGAGACTGCCATGGGGTCCTGGGCCATGGGCAGGGTGGAGGAAGACCTGGAATACTGGAAAAAGGCAGGCAGGGCTGGTGGTGCCCCCAGAGGCTTGATAGACAGAAAATGTGTGAAGGACCTTTATATTGAGGAAGGCCTTGATTTTAAACAACTCAGGGAGGTGAAAATCTCAGAGATGCCACAAAACTGCAACAAGTACATGACACCTGGTAGTGGCTTGGCAAAAGTCTGTATTTCCTTGGTGATAAAAATTAATGAAAGTATGCTTAGCTCAGCCAAGAGGGTCCATCCAAGTAACAGCTGCAGTGATAGTAGTCACGGAGTCAAAGCTCCACTCATTTGTTTGGGGAGTCTTCCTGAAATCCAGTGCTATTATCCAACTAAACCCCTGAAAATGGTTGGAAGAATGCCTGACCTGGAAGACTGAGCATCAGACAAACAAAACTCAATGTGCTGCTTGAAGAGATTCCTGAAATAACCTGTAAGACATACCAAGGGCAGGGAAGCAATTTAGATCATAATTTTCTGAGTTTGTATCTCCTAATTGGGAAGGTGCTTTAATATTTATTACTGATTGCTATGAGTCTAGCTTATTTCAAGCCAGAAACGCAGCTTGGGCATCTCCACAGACATCCTTATTACATGCCCAAAGATCAATTCCTGCTTCATTCTGTCTGAAATTTAATTTGTGAGAATGGAAAGCCAAACAAAAAGGAAGAATAGCCCTCATGGTAGAGAGCAGAGGACCCTCTGCAACATATGCTCTCTGAAATAAACATAAAATGGCATCAGCCTCCAGCAAACACTTGGAAATTTAAAGATGCAACATATAGAATATGAACCCATAAATGTACCCAACAATATCAGCATAAGCCATAGCTAGTAATCACCTGAACCATCTGATCCCCCAAGCAGATGCTCCTAACACAGGCATGAGATTGGAAGATCCTCTTATTTGTGGCATATACTCAATTCACACCAGAAAAGGGCAAGAAAAATCAAGTGTTTTCCTCTGCTCTTCAACATGTAGGAGATGCAACAGCAGGATTAGCCACAGAAAATACAAAGATGGAAATTGTATCAGTCATGAGAGTCTCTGCAGCACAAGCCCAGTCCTGTTTCACACAAATGCTGACAAAACCGATAAGCACATTTTCTCCTTACAGTCAGAATTTATAACCTGAAGTGGCTGTTATAATGGAAAAGTAAATGATCCCCTGATACTCAAATCAATCTTGTGAGAAATAACCTGAATAATGAGTTACAATTGCAAGAGATGAAATTAAGACAAGAACAGTTAAATAAGGATGTAAAGGAAGAGATAACATTTAGTATGGAATTGGAAACCTAAATTAGACTTTAAAATGTATGCAGAGACAGAGGAAGAAGGGGAGAAAATAAGCAACTGGAGCAGAGGCCTCAGATAAAGATGAGCCTTTGATGAGAAGTAATCAGAAGAAATGTCGGATTCCCATTATTTGAGGAAAAATCCTTACTTCAAATAGAATTTTTGATGCAACTGGCTTTTAGAGCTTGGTACTATAGGAGGATTTCATTTACAGTATAAAATACTCCAAAATGCTTACAGCTCAAATCGATTTGTTTCAGATGTGATTAGAAATTGTCTCTAAGACCATGCTGAAGCACAAGATATGAAACCAAGCTAATAATATCTCTTTCACCCTGCACATTTTGGTGTCTCCCACTGATGTATGGTCTTCACCCTCACAACAGTACAATGAAAGTATTATCCCTGTTTTAAAGGATAAGACTGGAATGGATGACACTTCAAAATCATCTAGAAGACTAATAACTAACTGAAAGCATTTATTGTAGAGGAAGGGGATATAGGATCCTGCAATAGGACCCTGACTACAAAATCAGATTTGAAAAACAATGAACCAGCAATAAGATATCTTAGTGTTGTTGCTGGATTTGGTACTATGAACCTTGTTTTCCATCTAAGTTTAGTGAAACTGAGTTTTCCTGGAAGTCCTACCAAAAGCTGCAACATACGAGGATGGAATTTATCTCATGTGACTGCATGTCTACAATATGACCATGTCACTGATTACTCTAGCTTTATAAACAATGGGGAAAAATAGTCAGTCCTAGGAAGTGATTCAACTTGTGCTAAAACAGATGTCTAACTCAGGTCAGGGGACTGATGTTCTGTCATTGTCCACAAAAGGAACCTGGTAGGATTAGTTCAGTTGTTACCTCAGACATTTATGATGCAGATGTCCACAAGATGAAAGGAGTACTTTGGTCATTGGAAAATGATAATTAAACCGTAGGCAAAAGGTTCTGGTCTATATTTGTATTATGACAATATCATCCTATCCCCTTCCCAAGTTTTCCATGTCTGTTCAGGCCATTTTTAATTACATCCAATGATAATACAACTGAATCAAGTGCTGGAGAAATAAAAGATGAAAAAACCATGATCATTCAGACTTTGTCTAGAGGGTAGGAAGGAAATGAGAAGGAGAATTTTTGTAACCACTGATGGTAATACATAGTGCTTGATGACAGTTGTCATCCAGATTCTTCTGCTTGCCATTTAAAATTAGCGACGGCAGAAACGCTAGCAAGAATCTTGAATAAAAACTATTTTTCATTGGCAGGGAATTAAGGATGGCACAATAGACTTTTGCTACTGTTTGCATATATGTAGTCATCCACTGTCTAACTATTTATTTATCTAGTTCTCTAGTATTTCCAACATGTACTTTCCTATGCATAGGATTTTTAAGGAATTTCTCAGGTTATCAGTCACCTTGAGACTGAGTACTTGGGTGGGCTAGCTCCCATGATTCTGTTCTGCAGACTCTGTGATAAGCGAACCACGAGGACACAAGGTCCTTATTGAGAGGTTAAACAGCGGGAACAAGCTAAGGGGAAGTTTTCAACAGATTGTTTCGGTTGTGAGGCCAGTTACACCTACTTTAGATTTTCCAAATAGCTCATTGCAGCCAAAAAGCTCTAGAAATTCTTCTTTACAACGTAACGGAAAACATGAAAGAAAAACTATGACAGAAGCTCTCTACTTTCCAATCTGGAATTGCACAACTTCCCTTAAGGAAACACCAACTTAGAAGACCTATAATATTGCCTGCAGTATTTAGTGCTGGGTTTGGCTTTGACATCAGCTGGCATTAGACCAGCTCCTTATAGAATAGCCTTGATTTTCATGAAGGACCTGAGAGATGTTGGAATAATCAAACTTTCATATAATCAAGGGCACATTAAAAGTATTAAATGCATACCTGGAGACACAATTGTGTAACAGCTAACAGGGAGTTACAGATCATTGGCTTCGGAAAATCACAGAGAGACACAAATCTTTTATTTCATATTATTATTATTTCAGTGACATTCTGTAATCCAACCAAAGCTCTATTAAAAAATAATTAAAGAAATTTTTATCTTTATTGTATTGTGCTATTTAATTATTGTCATGGCATCTGGAGAGACTCTTCTAGCTGAGGATGATTATTAAAAATAGAATACATTTTAAATAATAAAACAATCATTAATAACCATCTTTTCGGCAGCAGTGATTCTCTAAGTACATTTGGAGGAAAACCTGGTATGTTGCAAAAAGGAAACTGAAGCAGGAGAAACTTCTGTGACTTCCCCAACTAGTTAGTGTCAGTAGCATCACTATAACCTAGACCATCTTCTTCATAGTCTTATTTTTCTTTCATTAGGATAAAGTCTTAAAGTGATTCCTGAACTCAGTCTATTCCCATTATCAATGACAGTGTTAATTTACTTAAGCTTGAAGACTTAAGATCTACCTAAATATAATGAAGTAACCTAATTCCTGCTCACATTTATATCAGTAGCCAGGAGTATGTGTAGCACTGGATGAAAAGACACGAGTCATTCAACACCAGTGTGGTTCAAAACATGACTTGGAATTCTCATTAAAAACAAAACAAAACAAAACAAAGTCTTGTTAGGTACCATATACTTATAGCCAAAATCATATTAAGGTTGGCTAACAATCAGCTAAGGTTCTCAGTACCTGATGACTGTGGTGCTTGACTTAGAAATGCACTAACAGATGAAGGGGTTTCTGATGTGGAGACAAAATAGCATTTCTTGAGAGGTGAAAGATTTTGGGAAGGATAAAAGAAATCTCTATAATGTAAATGATATTATACACACAGCTTGTAAACATGAGACTAGCAGGAAACAGTGTCATACTTTCAGTACAGGACTGAGCCCTGTTTCTCATCTCACTAAATGACCTTGTGTACTTTTTTTGCTTCTTCCTTTCTTTAATTCCTAACTTGGCATCCTGGTAATCGTAAAAAAATACACAATGGGAAAACACTCAGTCCTTTCTCGGAAGATCTGATATCTCAGTAAAGCAGTGTGGACGATGGTAACACATGTGAAGGTGCCAGACCAAACTCACCCAGGAAGTAGAAGTAGTGGGGGGATTTTGAATCATAGAGCATAATATTTTTCTCAAAATACAAATTTCCCTTATTGCAATGATAACTTGAATTCTGTTGGGTTTTTTGTTTGCTTTTGTGGGTTTGTTTCCATGTTTTTGTTTTGGTTTTGGTTTTGTTTTTTTTTTGTTTGTTTTTTGTTTATTGTTGGGCTTTGTTGTTGTTGTTGTTGTTGTTGGGGTTTTTGGGTAAGCATTGTATTTAGCATTGATTCTCTCTTTTTCTCTCACTTTAAATTCTAGTAATCTCTCCTCTAAAATTCAGTGGCAATGACAGTAATTCATAAAGCCATTTGGAACACACTGGCTGTGAAAGGTTTTAATCAAGTGATGAATACAATTTTTGTTTCACTCCAGTCTCGTTTATTTCCTGCAAGAAAAGATTAGGAGCAATTTTGCAGCACATTGCATCATAAATCCTAATTTGTGTGTTTTATTCCTGTTGCAAACCTACAGATTGTAGTGAGCTTGACAGAATTCACTAGGGTCTCTCCAGAGAAAGTCCTAATAGAAGTCCCTGTAGAAGTCTGGATACAAACAG
>VWZD01005124.1:0-29426 GCA_013396695.1 Sakesphorus luctuosus | reverse complement strand
TCATATCTATTTATTCTCATGCCAATGTTTTCTTTTAGCTTAAAATGGCTCTTCTTCTCTGATCTTTATTCCCTTCACACATTTCAGCAATATTCTCTCTCCATCTTTATTTTGCTGGCCTAGGTAAGGCAAGTTTTCTAGTGTCTCTTGAGCAATAAATTAATCATTCCACTATTCATCCAGTAGTTCCTTTTGGCACTTATTTTAGTCTTATGATTTAGTCTTTCTTGACTATAGCTTTACAGAACTTTTATTGTTGTAAAACATTATTACTGTCATGATTTGAAAGTTTCNTATACTATTAACATTCTCATATGTCTCCTGATATTTCCAAAGAGAACATTTGACTTTTTAATGATGACATCATATCAGTGGCTCACAGTCATCTTGGGACTGACAGATAGATTCAAATAATTTCCTTCTCTTTCTGCTCTGGACAGGTCCCAAAGCACTGCAGATATTATTTTCATTTATCCCTGGTGCATGATGTTAAACAGTAGCTCAGTTTGCCCTTTTCCTATTACCCTGAATATTCTGACATTTAATTCTTCATGTGTAATATTCCAAGGCTGATTTCTATAGCTGTTATCTCTTGTGTTTATGTTGTTGGTTTCTCTTTTTCTGTTCCAGGATCAGGATCATTCACAACAGCAACATATCATATTGTTCCTAAGATTAATTTTTGAGAAAATCCACCAGTGATTGTTTTAAAGCCCAAAAATTCTTGTTCCAACAGTACTTTTTTTTTTCTCTGATTTTCCTAACTATCTCATGCTTTTTGCATCTTTTCTTTACATCTTCCTACACAGAATTAGTAATTCCTTAATTCCTCACCCAGCTTCATAACTGAAATGATGTAATTCTGGTTAAGTAAGATCAGATTTTCTTCCTTTGTATAGAAAAAAAAAAGGACAAACAATCAAACAAAAAAAAAAAAAAATAAAAGAAAAAACAGAAAGAAATCAGATTATTCTGAGAGCATCTACATTTAATAAGTCCTTGTAATATCGTATTCCTCAGTCTCTTCAATGATTACTTTTTTATAAATTTTTAACACACTTCCTAACATTTGACCCATGGATTTCTTCTTGCTTTCCAGCACACTTCTATTCTCTTCTCTTTCTACAGAAAGGCATTGCATTTTCCTCTGTCTAGTTTTTTACCATTGCAAACTTCATGTATATATTTTAAACCTTTCCTTTCTGAATGAAGATTTCCATTGCCAGGGTTCTGAGATGGAGATGATCTCCTCAACCACACTTGAGACTTTTCAACATTTTCATTTTAGTTTCTCATTCCCATTAACCATCATCTCTTTGGGTTCATGCGTATCACTGGTCATACTTAAAATTTTTCATCCAGTGCCCTATTCTCTTTTCATTTCATATACAAATTAGGAGACTTCTAAACTTTCAATCATCCCCTTTTCCATTTGATCAAATTTCTCCATTTACACTCTTATGGCAATTTTAATTTTTCAGTAATTCTTTTTTGGTTATTTTGTTTGGTTGGTTGGTTTTTGTTTTGTTTATGTTTTTGTTCTTGTTTTTTGTTTTTTTTTTTAAGTGCACAGACTATGGAACAATATTTTAAACATATACCAAATCCTACTCAAAGTATCTTGAGGGAAAGTTGTCTTTTGAAATGTTCCTTTCTGTCTAGATTTCCCTGGATTCTATCTTTGCAAGAACAGAACATATCTCTTGTCACTCAAACTCAGTCCTGGGAGTAGCAATTCAAAAAGTTTATGCTCCAGCAAAATATAATGCCAGGAAATCAATGTTAATGGTGGTTTTTTCAGCTTCAGAAAAAGACTTCTTGTGATATGCAAATAATGGAAGTTTTGATTCACTGCCATGGTAAGAAAATAAATGAATAAAAGTAACTTCTTTTGGTTTATTAAAATACTTCATTGTCGTGGCTTTTCTCATTTACTCCAGTAATGTTTAAATGCGAGATGAAAATTGGGTCATTTCATATTTCAGACTGTAAAGTATACGTAGGATAACAATGTCTGTCCTCAAAAGGCTAATCCTGTGCTGTGTTAGGATACGTTCAGTGACTTCAGCACAACATGAAAATTCCTCCGTGCTTTCTGTGGTCCAAATGACAAACACAGCCAAGGACCCATGGGCCAGTCTAATACTTTTCCATTCAGGGGCTTTCTGAAGAAGGAAGGCTGTAGAAAAGAGGAAAGTCAAGAATATGCATGTGAGGGAGAGAGAAAGAAACTTTCTATAGCTTTATTGCAATATTATAGTGAGCTTCATTTCTCTATAGGCTTTTTTAACTCTCATTTTAGTGTTCTGTATCTACTCATGGGTAATCTGATCAAACCAGCGGTAGGTCTGCAGAATTCTCAGCACTGCATGGGGCAAAAAAAGTCTCCAGTTTCATCAACACATCCCTGTCCATTGACAACATGGGAATTGTTTAGTAAACAGCTTTAGTTGCCAAGAATTAAAACACTGTCTTATAAACCCCTTTATTTCCTTGAATCTCTGAATAGGCTGGACATTTAATTACAAAGAAGAAAATAACCACAGTGACCTATCAGCCTCCTTGTTTGTGTTGATGGAATAATTTATTAGGTTTCTGGTTGCATATTTTTCTATTTTCATGAGTGTTGCATATCTACAGATAGTTATTCAAGAATGATTTCTGGAAATAGGGATAAAAAAATTTACTTTTGCAGTGGCCACCGAACCCATGTAATGAAACTAACTATGAAGTGCCTTGCTCCTCAAGGACCAAATGACATCCTATGTGCTTGTCCTCTATGCTCATTTGTTGAAAATCTATTAATAGGAGCATATTTTAATTTATATCCACAGCTCATATAGCACAGAAAGAATGGAGGTAACCAGAACAACTTTATGTAATCCAAGACATTGCAATTCTGAGTAAATCCGCTTACTAGCTTTGACCTTGTTTAAGAAGAAGAAGAAATGTATCCTCAAAGCATTCTGACACTTGACTGTTCATTTCTTTTTATTACAAATGGCAAGCAGATAACCCTATCATGTCACAGGACAATACCTAGATGCCAGTGTTCCACAAATATTCCCTACACAAGCAATTCCTTACTGTTTTCTCTTAGTCTTTCCAGAAACCTTTATTTACAGCTTGTGAGGTAAGCTTTACATGCTTATCACAGAGGCAGCAAGGAGGGGGATGAACTCTGGTACAAGATAGCAGCTGAAGGGTGTGTCTGATGGTGGGTATTTTAAACCATTTGTCCCTATTAAGTAGCACTGCCACTTACACCACTAACACAGTGAATCTGTCTAACACATGAAACCAAATGGCAAAAGACAGGTCGTAACTGGGCTTGCAAATGTATTTGTATGTCTAGATGTAGTGGTCACCTGTAAAGAGGGTGTGATGTGTATCTCAGTGTCTACATATGTGATATGTCATCAATTTTCTTTTTGATTTTGAGCCTCGGTCAAACATCTGAGACAACTTATCATTTCTCTAATTATAGATTTGGGATAACAAGTGGTTTTAAAAATATCTGGGGATTTGTGGTTTTTTCCTGAACAACAGCCAGGTAAGCCACCTTCAGAAGATTTGTTTGCAAAAGGCAGGCTCAGAAACTTTGGGGTTCAAAAAAGTGAAGTGCTGGGTCCTGCACTCTGGTCAAAACAACTCCATGCAGTGCTACAGTCTGGGGGAAGAGCAGCTGGAAAAGTGCCCAACAGAAAAGGAACCAGAGTTGCTGGTCGACAGCCGGCTGAACATGAGCCAGCAGTGTGTACAAGTGGCCAAGAAGGCCAAGGGCATTCTGGCCTGTTTCAAAAATAGGGTGGCCAGTAGGACTAGGGAAGTGATTGTCCCTCTGTACTTGGAACTGATGAGGCTACACCTCAAGTCCTGTGTCCAGTTCTGGGCCCCTCAATCAAAAAAAGACATTGAGCATGTCCAGAGAAGAGCAACAGAGCTGGAGAAGGGCCACCAAACCAAGTCATACAAGGGGTAGCTGAGGGAGCTGGCGTTGTTTAGCCTAGATAAAGGGAGGCTCAGGGGTGACCTTATCTTTCTCTACAACTACCTGAAAGGAAGGTGCAGCCAGATGGAAGGGCAGCCACTTCTGCCAGGCAACAAGTGACAGGACAAGAGGAAATGGCCTGAAGCTGCACCAGTGGAGGTTCATGTTGGACACCAAGAAAAATATCTTCACTGAAAGGGTTGTCAAGCATTGGAACAGAATGCCCAGTGGTGGAGTCACCATCCCTGGAAGTGTTCAAAAACTATTGGACGTGCCACTTAGTCTAATGGTTTAGTTGACAAGGTGGTATTTGGTCAAAGGTTGAACTCGATCTTGGAGATTTTTTCCAACTTTAATAATTCTATGATTCTCATGGAAAATGAGTTCTCTTGATTACCTTTTAACCTATGTATCCAAAATTCAGGCATCCAAAACTCAATTCCCCTTTTAAAATATTCAGACATGGAGTTGCTGATTACCTCAAATGAACATTTATATTGCTTGTTTTTCAAATAACATCCACACTCAGCCATGGCAAGAAGTATGGGACAGAATTTTTTTCTAACCAGTCACTGAATTAGGATTTGAGTTTGGATGAGGACCATAAGAGCAGTGTAAACGAATATGGTCAGAACCACAGAATAGTACAGCCAGTAATTTGTACAGGCCTCTCCAACTTCTTTAAGCATCAGAGCTCCCACTGAGCAAACTATTAAACGGCTTCAAATATGCATCTGTGTGTTTTGATATACTTCAACAAAGAATCTCCCAGAAGTACAAGAACTGGACTGTCTTTGTCCACTGTGGGAGAATACCAGGGATATAATCAGTGGAAAAGTCATTTCAGGAGATGGATCTACGATGAGGACCCAGAGCTAGAGGACACTGCACAGAGGAACAATAATAGGGCTGTTTTGAGGTGGATCTATGATGATGAGGCAGAAATAAAGGACATTCCGCCAAGGAATGACAAAAAGAATAATAATGTGGCTGTTTAAGGACATTTTCCAGTTATGATGCAGTTTAAATAAAACCAACATGGAGTCCCGGTTGTACTTTTCCCTCAGTCATTCCCCTTCCCAGTTTCTTCTTCCCATAACCCCCTAGGGCATTTTCCCACCGTTTTGTCTATCGTGATTCCTTACTGGCTGTTGTATCTGGTTTCTCACTGGTCATTAAATGTGTTCTCCGTATTGGTTGTTATCCCCATGTTCTGATCGGTGCATTTTTCTATCCCTCTGTTGTCCAATGGGGACTGAGGAACCACCCCTTTTTCTGGAAGCTTCTCTCCCCTACCCTATATAAATGAGTGCCCTACTCCAATAAATTGCTCCTGTTTCACCTTCTCTCCTGGTTGTGTCCTTGCTTTGTCAATTGTCACGGCACACCTAGGGGCTTCGGGAAGCAGGGGCCAATCTCCCTTTCCTATGATCAGTGGGAAACCTCCCCACAACAGCCCACAGTCCACCAACAAATAGTCCTCACAATGTGTAGCTGGACAAATTTTATCAATTTCTTAGAAATATATATAAATGGGCTACACATAGGAGTGTGTGTTTGTGTGTGTATACTTATCCCTGTCTAAAATTACCATAGAACAAGCAGCACAAGAATACGTATTTGATGCTGTCCAAGTGAGAAGCAGCATATGTACCTACCACATGGCACAGGAAGTATTAGCAGCCAAGATTTCCTTTGTTAGCCAGTGAATGGTACTGCATCTCAGGAACCAACATCTACTGAGGGGCCAGGGAACAAATTAACTTCTTCTCTTCCATACTACCTCTCTCTCCCTCTGCTCTCTCTCCTTATCCACCTACAAGTTTTAAAAATTGTAACACTACTGGTGCTTTTTATCATTAACATGATCCTTTTTGCTTTCTTCTTTAATGACTACCTCCTTATTTTAATGAGGTCCAAAGGAAAGATGTCATTTGGGTGAATCTATTGAACAGGTTCCTGCATGAAATAGCAATTTATAACAATTAATTAAATGTTGTGATTAGTCTCACTTTCAGATGATACCACTGACTAATCATACCCCCCTGATGTCCTTGACAGATGATGAGATGCCAGCAATAAAGCTGCATGGAGTGGAGAACTTGCATGTCAACCAGTTATGATTTTATTTTTCCACACTACTTCTTATCTCAAATCACTGTAATTCATTAAAACACAGCTATCCACTGAGTAGCTGATATGATTCAGGCTGATGTAGGCTAATATTATGAACTATTCAGCATAAGGGGAATAGAAAAATCTCTTCAAGACTTTATCTTATTCTCACTGTGTAGGGCTATACTACCCTCTAGTCCCACAGTGAGTGTTGCAAAGTCATCTGTCAGTTTGGGATTATCCCTTTTGCTCCTAATTTGGGCTATGGATGGTCTAGTGTGATTCTCCTCAAAAATGATAAGGAGTTCATGAAAATATTTATAAATCTCCCCCAGCTTTATAAAGGTCTTAGTGCATGGGCTGTGATGAAGTGAACAGCTTTTGTGAAGGATGAGTACAAACAAAGAGAACAGAAAAAATATTTGCTCATGAAAAAAATCAGAAGTATTATACTGAAGAGGGAAGTATGAAATGAAGTGTTCCTGCCACCCAGATGCTAGTTCAGGAGTAGCACCATGAAAAGGAAAAAAAAAAAGAGAGAGAGAAAAAAAAAGTATTTGTGACAAATTGCTCTGACACCTTGGTACAAAGTCAAGATAACTTACAAGCAATAAATAATATTTCTAAGACAGTGAATTTCTTACACTTGTGGTAGCTATGTGATGGCTGCCATCATGGCATTAAAAAATGTCAGTTTGTTTGCAGCTTCTCAGCAACCATAATTGCTGCCTTTTAGCTCAGCATCTTATCATTTCCTTTTTATTGTGATACCTACTTTGTCGCACATCCAAGTGCTACCTGGGAAAATGGCAATGGAAGGTGGAAGAGTCGTCCAAAGCAGAGATGCACTGAACATTTATATGTTGATGGAGAGAAATTTGTGTTTCTGATTCTCAAAGCTACATTGCGTAGGACTCACCTGAACTGTGCATAGAACACTAAATTTGTGATAAATCAGAGGAATTATGGAGGTTGTCTTCTATCCTATTGAAGCTCCACTATATTTTATCAAACACATTGTTTCAGAGGTGACTGTCCTGTCCTTCACATGGTTGTTACCTGCAGCCAGGACCATTTCATTCTAAAAAAATATCCTGTTTAATGCAAGAAACACCTAAAGCTTAATACCAATTTCTAGCTGCATAAAATTATAGGCTGTCAGTATGAGTGAGATGAATCCATCTGGAGAAGATAAAAGAACCAGAAATGAAATTGGATTCAACATTTCCAATAAAATCTTAGCATCTTAAAAAAAAAAAAAGGAGAGAGAGAAAAGAAATCCCAGAATACTGGTTATTCTCTTTCATGCAAAATGGAGAAGAATGCAAAGAGATATTGGATAACACAGTCAGCTTCCTAGTTGTTTTAGAATTATATTTCTAAGGCTTTTTCATTTGAACAATGAACAATTTCATTTCTTGGCTGAAGGGTTGTCTTTGTCCTATCATTTATCATAGTATTCTGAGCCTTGTCTTTTTAGCAGAAAAAAAAAGAGGCAGAACAACTGAAAAATAACAACAAACTTGGTCTGCTGAAAGCAAAAAGTATTAATGTTCTGGTGGGGTGAAGAGGGTTGTGAAATCTTTTTCACAAAAAAACTCACTTTTGTGGAAAGGAACCTCAGACTCTTCTTTGTGTCAATAGGTCTGAATGTAATGATTAATAAATACTAATACCTCTTAGTACCTTTTTAGGAGCAAATATTGACCAAAAATTTTGCTTAAATCATCTTCATGCCCATTTCAAGAACCTTTTACTTAGAAAAGAAACATAAAGATGCTGCATGGTGCTTAGTATGAATTTTCCTATTTAACTCTGAGAAGAATGGGACACCTGGCTTAGGGCTTTTGAGAATCTGAGTTAAACTATTGGCTGCATGATGTTCCCTATGCAGTTCATCATAATCATAACACTATCTAGGTGCCAATGCATTAGCCAAGGACTCAACTTTGTGTCATATAGATGGGAAATCATGCTTCTTGTTTTTTTTCTATTTCCTTCAAACAAAGTGGGAGGAAACACTTTTTGACTCACAATCTTGGAGACAGAGTGACTCTAAGGTGTAGAAATGTAGGTCTAATTCTTGGAAGCAGATATCATTTTTCCATTCTTTAATTCTTTTGTTCCCACCCACTCATTCATAGCTTGCCTGCCTCATCCTTTTTCTACTCCAGTTCCTCCTTTTCATATGCCACAGGTAAGGATCCAAAGCCATAATAGGAACCTAAAAAATCATACACATAAAATCTATGCACAATATAAAGGTCACATGAAATAAAAGTGGTAAAAAAATAAAATTAAAGACACACAGTTACTCCTTACATGATATGCAAAGCTGATACATGTGTACGTTACACCCAAGTCATTTTAATATAGGAGCCTAGGGTCAGCTCTAAAGTGGGTAATAAGCAGCAGCAAATTAAGCATGAGCCTAAGAGGAAAGAGGCATTTGCAGTTTTCTGGCAAGAGATTAAAATAATTGCTAATGAGTGAGCTTTTTAAAGGTATGATCATTTAACTCCACTGCATATGTTAAAGGAGCTGTGGAGAACTGAGAACTGACGAGCCCTCCCTTCCAAACAAATCCTGTAGAACAGAATTTATTACTTTTTTTTTTTTAACAATTAAGTAATATTGTATGCAATGCAGAGGTGATGTGGGGTGACAGGAAGATGTTTAGCTATTATCTAGATAAATGTGTGAAAATAGGAGGAGGAGAAAGAGGGTGTGAGCATGATAGATTGTGCACATAGCATTTTATTGCTCTGACAGACACCTTAGTGCAGAGATTATTGCCTAGACAAGAAGTAAAGCTGTTTGAAGCAAATGTCTGACTCTGATACTGATGTCCAGCGTGCTCCAGGGTCCCACATAACGATAACCATTCTACTTATAGCAGTGTCAGCACTCATGGGGGGAAGCTGATAAAAGCTTCTTTGAAATTGAGAAAATGGGAACATCCAAAGGGATTTTTTTACCTTCTTTTTTTAATCAGATGTGCCCACAGGCAGATAATGGATCAGAAAAGAAAACTGCATTTGTTAATTAACAGCTGTTGTACACATTTGTATCACCTCCACTTGGATCACTAGATCTCTGCTTACCCCATAACTGGTGAAGATTGAATTACCCTCATGGGGAGTCATACAGCACTTGTTCCTGGAGAAATGCATTCAATTTCATGTTACAATTTGTCATAATTCTGTGCAATTGAAGCCATAGTTCTTTACCATACAGCATCATGCTGCCAGAGGCAAAGAAAAGACACAGATGGCAGGCCTGGCACTGTATCTTATTGATACCACAGCTTGTTCAGGAGAACAGACCTAAGTCCAAGCAACCTGCCCTCAAAAACAGTCTTATGTTAGAGGAATACCTCTTGCGCATTTCTAATGAACTTATGGTGCTTAATCTACAAGGTCATGACAAAGCATAACTTCATTTTTTACTCACCATGTGCTTTAGGAAGAAGTCCATTTCAGCAACCTGAAACATGAACAAAATGGATTCTATCAATACTACTTTGTTTTATTTACAAGAGAAAACCTGGGATGGGGGCAGGCTATGGGAAAAGCAATACAGAGAAGGGCACAGCTGGCCAAGAGAATCTGTTGGGGATAAGCAGAAGGACCCAACAGGGCATGCCATATGATCTGTGTTCAGCACTCCCTTTATTCACTAGATCTCCACACATCCCATTAGCAGTACTCCCAGGAAGTGTCAGCATCTTCAGCTGCAGAAGGAAAAGACAATGAATTTTGTATTGTAACAAGGACAAGTGTGTCCTACATTAAGTGCCTGTTGTAGGGGTGACAGTGTGTGTATCCTTGAAGGCAAGTAGTCTGGAGTGCACCCTTAAGGAGTTGTGAGCTACCTGTAGAGTGTGTGGTGTCTTGTGACCAATGGGATGCTTCTATGTATGTGAGGTGAATTGGTTAACCAATAATGTCATGACATGTTAGATATGAGAATATAAAAGGTGTTGGTGTAACTAAAAATAAACTCTCTTAAGCCTTCTGATCAAGCCTTCTGATTTCTGATGTGCCTGAGCGCTTCTGACTGTCATCAACGCAACCCCTCTGACATACAAAGGGCGACACCAATAGTCTGTAGCATGGTGCACTCAAAATCTGTTCTACTGAGTACAATGCAAGTGCTGTTCAACTAAGTGCTAGGCATTTACCTGGCTGACTTTCATGCTCCCTTTTTGCTTTTAATAGCTAGCAAGAATACATAAACTCTTGGGGAGGAGAACAGAATTGCAAACAAATTGAAATTCACAGTCAGGTGGGTATAAATAAAAAAGATGTCAAAGAACAAACAAATTTTGTTTCAGACAATAAATTTATAATCCAGGAAACTCTTTGAGGATCCATTAGTTCAATAGTGCCATAGACATAGATAATATATATTTACTATTATAGTAATCTGAAATATTATGATCTTTGATATATTATTAGTAAGAGCTCCCTTATGCTCCAATCATTAAGAAACACAGACATTAATGTCAGTTTTAAAATTCCTTGTTCATAAGAGTAAGACAGGTAGTAAAAAGATTTAAAATGCCATGTGGGAGATACAGGTAAGACATTAAAACAAACCTTCTAATGGTAGAGCTCATGAGTCACTGAATTGGGTATGGAATATCAATTATGAGATGCTTTTAAGGACGAAAAGGACAATCTTGCCTCAGATAATTCCAGTCAATGTCACCAGAGCAAGAGCATCGGTGATAAATCCTCTTGAGTCCTTCTAACTCTTTTTACTGTGATTTGAAATTTCACCTTTTCTATTTTAACAATAGGACTTTTTCATTTATTTTCTTAGTCAAATGAGAAGATAAAAAAGAGCAGTTGGCCTGCTGAAAGATATATTATTTTTATCATAATTAAGCTATAATTCTTTTGGGTCAAACTGAGAAACAAATTGTTGGGTTTTAAAAATTACTGAGTGCTATCTCAGTATTCCAACTCAGTTTTATTATGAGAATCAATCTTTTTAAAGATACATTTACAAACAGCCATACATACAGTGGATAGAGCAACAATCTAGAGTAATTGTTCAAATAAGATGCCATACTCAAAACAGAATGCGAGAAAGTTCTCCAAATAGGATTTACCATGCTGAAATGTTTTCTTCTCAAGGTTTGCTTCAATGCTTCTTTTTAGAAATGAAATTCATACCTAATCTGTATGTAGAGATTTTTCCATCACTTAAGTCTCAATAAATGAGGAACAGGTTTGGGTTTGTCTTCTCCCTGCAAGAGAATTTCAGCAGACACACTGAGACAAGAGAATCTTTATGTATCTACTTCCAATATTGTATTTCTCCCATACAGTAAGAAACTGTCTGTTCCATGGACAATCTTGAGTGTGGGGAAGAGTTTCAAAAACACTGTCATAAACTGTTACCTAAGGGATTTTTGAGGGTTGTTTTGTCTTGTTTTACCCCTTGTAACACATTTGATTGTACTTGTCATGACCATGTGAAGTAGCAGCTTCTGAATCCCACATGCTCCTGACATTCTTGTAATGAACACAAGACACAGGTTATAAAAGACTTGAGTTGGTATTTCCAGTTGGGAGACTAATCAGTTCTGGACTGGAAGTTTTGACTCAAACTCAAAGCAACGGCCAAGAACAGAGTGTAAACAATACTACAGCAGTATGTTATATAGTCAATCATATAATATGTGATTCAAAAAAATCTTCACAAGAAATGTACCACTAACAACCTATAGGGTACAAATGGTTCATTCACATTAAACAATGAAAATATGCAAATTACAAACAAAATTGGAAAAAAATGTACATGAGTTCATAATCCAAACATTGGCAAAAATTATATAATATAGTTGGGCAGGTATGATTCTTCATTTTCACATATTATTGGTTGTTTAACAAATTGTGAACCTCTGCTGAAAATTCAGCTACAGAGCATGGTGGGGATCAAATAGCATTATTATAAATCCACAAATATAGGAGAAAAGAGAAGTGAAAAGCATGGGAAAACCATTTAAAAAACTGACTGTGAATAGCAGGATACCTTCAATGCAATTCAATAAAAGTAATTTTGCACCTAAACCAAAGTAATGACCACATTTCTGAGATTTGTAATACACAGCAGGAGCTGGACCTAAGGGCAGTGCATACTTATACTAGTAGTGTGTATGCTTTTTCAGTCTCATAAAATATTATAAAGCCTGATCTGACACAGTGAGCAGACAGTCTGCACATTATGTTGTTATGAGTCCAATTTCAAGAACAGCTCAGAGCCAGAAGTAATTAAATAAAATAAGGAAATAAATAAAATCACAAGCTAAGTAAAACAAGTAACCTTTCGAATAAACTAAAGAGGGGAAAATCCAATGTACCTGTCACAAGATCAGCTATATGTCTGCAATACTATCTTCATCTCTGAAGATCAACCCAGTTAGAAGAGTTCAAGGGTTGAAAAACATTGACAACAGGAAATAAGCAAGGGAGAGAGCAGTTAAAGTATCTGTGATCATCAACAGTTTTGGAAAGAGTGAAATGTGATGCTTTATGCAAAGAATATATGGGTTAGCGACTCTTGCCACTTTTAGAGAGGGGGTTCCTGAGCTTTTTACATATAGTGTTGAAAACACTGATGTTATGCAGACCATACTGAAATGAGTTCCTATAACTATCCCCAGTCACTCAGCATCTATAAACAAGCCATTTCTTGTAAAAAATTAAGAGATTAGTGTTCTGATCTGGACACTGTGCTTCTGTGAGATGGACTCCAAATATTTCTGATTCTTTGTGAGCCCTTCCTGTGAAAGAAACAATGGCATGGGATAGTGAACTTATTTTTCAAAGGGCCTAAAAGCAGTCCACGCTTCTATATATTGCTAAGTACATTGGTAGTCTGCTGAGTGTCAGTGAGTGGGACTGTGAGCTGCCTACTGACAGTAAATCTCACCCTGTGAAGCTTTCCAGACTGCACAGTTCTAGCCATTTTAAACTGCATCTCAAATGTCCAAAACAACCAAAGTAAGCATAACATTTCACTCTGCAAGTATGTGCCTTCAGTTTTGAAAAACATTTCTGAACTTAAGGCATCAGCAACCTGACTGAGTCAACTACAACAGGGCATCCAAAAGGCATGAAGAAATATCCTCTCTTTTTTTTTCTTTTTCAACTATCCAGATAAAATATAGCCATCAAAGAAAATTCTGGTATGCTGATGTCAGTTTTCCTGGAGGAACAGAAATATATAAAAAAATGAAGTGTCTCGGAAGTCTATGAAATTAAATTATTCTGGTTAGGCTGACCATAAGTACAAAACTTACCATTGAAATGGCTTCCCCAGGACTAACCAGCCGAGTGAGTTTTCTGAACTTTTTGCCACATTTCAGGTATTTAGCTGTTTCACAGAAGCTGAGAGCATTTTTATTGTCTCTACACAGGAAAAGTTTAAGATTCTTACTTCAGTTTCTCACTGGAGAGAACCTAAACCTTTGTAAACCTTCTACAAAAATCTACAAACAAAAATACCGAATTTATTAAAACTAAGCTTGGTTTGGAATTACCATTTAATCATAAGGGACTGCAAGCAAAAGTTCAGTCAGAGACAAATTGTGGAGAAAAAACTTATGAAAGAAATGAATGAAAAAACCACCTGGTCTGGTATTAAGTGAAGTGATAGAAAGTGAATGACTGATCCAATGGAGAATTTTCTGTTGACCTTAGTGATGACAAATCTTGACTTCCCTGCTGTTCAACATAACCACTTTTTAGAGAAGTACTTCATGGGGAAAAAATACTCAGTACTTACAAAGAGACATTGATTTCTCTCAGCTCATTCAGTCTGACTTGAGAAAGACAAATGCCAAAGGTGTTGAATGGACAAATGTCAAAGGAACATGTAGGCTAATGTATAGAGCTACAGTTGCTCCCCACACCAGGATATGCTTTTCAGGTTTACTACTGGCCAAGATGAAGGATGTAGGTTGAAATTCAGAAATTACCCACCTATCAGTCATGCAATTTTAGGACTTAGAAAAGAAAGTCTCAGCAGGCAGAAGAAAATTACCTTAGGCCTTTTCAAAGTCTAAGACAGTTTTAATGCAGGTTTCAAAGTGCTCTGAAAATCCCTCTCTGACACAGCAAACACAGATGTTTACAGACAGTGACTGCTGGCTGGGGATAAGGCATGCAATTGTTCCTCACCACATATCTTGCCTTCCAAAACCTGTCGTCTCACAATACTGGAAAGCTCTGAGCTCCATTGTGCTTAAATTGCTCTGTATTACTGCATCCCACTGCTGTCCAAGGTGGTTTGGTATAGTTACCCTCCTGACAGGCAGGTATAAGGAAATAAATGATACATTTTGATAGAAGGCTATTTTGCTGAACTGGATAGATTAAGGAACTAGTAATAAATTCTATTTTCTCTTCTAGGCCACTGGTACGAATAAAGTCCAGTTCAATAGTGACCAGAAGTTATTATCACCTGACAACAGAACCAAATCCATGTGAAATTGATTGGCAGTTCTTAGGCCAGCTCCTTGTGACTTGGTCATGAAATTACAACCACTTCTGACACAAATTGGCCCCAATGCAGCTGTGCTAACACCAGCACCCAAGGACAAGTAGGGTGGAACTCCGTGCTTTGTATGTGTCAGGGAGAATCAGGACACATTCTTAATTTAAAAAACTTTCCTCATAAAATATACTTTTGTCAAGACTGAATTTTTTTAAGGGAAATATAAAATTCTAGACAAAAATTGATCTTTTTTTGGAAGTCTCAAGTTGAAATAGTTTTCATTTTACCTCAAAATGTTGTTCTGCTTTGGAAATTTATTTTAACAAAACAGGAAAAGAAATTGCATGCTATGATGAGTGTTTAAGATGACAATTAGGGTAGGATTTATTTTACCTAATTTTAGACAGCCATAGTGTAGGCGTCAACCTCAGAGCTAGTCACTCCAGGTTTCCATTATAGTCAATGGGGAGAAATGCGTACATTAAAGATGTGATTCATCTGACCTATTTTAAATATCTTCTTTAAGAGCAACAATGATCTTAAAATTACTGTCTCTCTCCACTGCCTGTGGTATGAGACTACAGAGACTATCTCAAATGGAGATCTAATAGAGACACCTACTACTGGTTAAATGAGTTCTCTACCAATTGTCTGATTTTCCATTGCACACCCTTGCTTTTCAGCTTTTAAAAAGTGAAAACCATAACTAGTAATATATTTTCACTTGAAATAAAAGGGAGGCTGTATGTTGCTTCAGAATTGTCATTTGAAGAATGAACTTCTTTTCCAAGCCAATTCACAATTTAAAGTGGAAAACTCTATTAGCTATGTGTGAAGCTAAAGATATACTAAGGGACATTTTAGTAGTTAGAAATGATGAAAAACCATAAGTTCTCACAGTCCTGTGTCTCATCAAATTATTTACAGTTACAACTATTTAAGTCAACAGAAAAGCTACAAGTTGTTTCTGTGGGATTGAGAATTCAACAATTTTGATTTTCATTCCAAGCTGCCAGGAAGGAAACGGGCAGGAACAAGACAGATAGGATAGCAGAGCAAAGAGATGTGGACAGATGGGACTGGTAATGGGAAACATGCAGTGGGTGGAAAGAGCATGAAGAAATAGATGTTTTATAGAGTGGCTGCAAAGAGGAAGGGGCCATAGTGTCTGAAAGGAAGGCAGATGTAACAAAGGACATAGAATGGGTAGCTGAAGAAAAGGAGCTGTAGAGACATTAATATTTTGCTCAAATTAAAAAAATCCAAAATTAGGGTAAATATTTTCTCACAGTTCTGATCATAATTTCCTAGCTTGCCAGGCACACATCAGACAAAGTAAAGAAGCACTGTGGATCCTGCTCTTCCCTTTATATTTAGTGTCTCCTCATTCTGCTCCAGATCTGTTCCCAGCCCTCCTTATTCTGTCTCATCTTATACTTCCACAGATAGACACCTTTTTTGGCAGACATTTGGTTGCACTGACTCGGGCTCAGCTGGGAATATAACTAATTTCACTCAGCAGAACCAGGTTTATTAGTAAAACCAAATTTACTTTGATTGCCTCTGCGCCTAACACAGAAACTTTCTTCACCCCTTTGCCTAACAAAACTGTGAAGGAGATTTTTGACTTGCCAGTAACCTCACAAATTATCTTGATTTTAACTCCATTACTCAGGCTAATCTCTCTTGGATTTCCTAGCATTTACACAGGAAAATGTTCATTCATTTTAGATGGTGTGTACATCTAGCATTTGTAATTCAAGGAATGTGTTAGGTGGTTTGTGGTGACATTTTTCTTAATAATGTGGGCAGCACTGGAATGCCTTTCGCCAACTATCATTCTCTTGGTGGATGATCACATTATTTAGATCAAGCGCAAGAAACTCAGGTGATTTGTAGGCACAGGGAAAGTATCTGCTGGGATGGCTAGGAATAAAATTGACCTGTGCCTTTGCCTAGAATAGAATCCCAGACTGATAATGGGATTTCAAGCAATTACCTTTTAGCAATATTCAGCTGCTTTCCCTCCCTTACCACTTCCTTTCAGCTAGGAGGAAAAATGAAAAAATAGGAAAATGAAAATACAGGAAACTGTTCAAAGGCAGACCAGGAACAGGCAGGAGTTTTAGGCATATCTTTAACACAGACTCACCCTACAGCTTCACACTAATGCGTATCCTCTTTGCTTCATGGAACAGGTCTCCTAGGCAATGTCAAATTAACCTCACTTTTGATCCTGTGCTCAAAATCAGACACTGCTCCCATGCCATTATTACTATGCAAATCTACTCTAATAGGCAGCCTCAGCCCAGCGACTTAACATCTCATTGCTTCAGAAATGGGCTAAACTTCACTTTCTTACACAGTCGTGTAATCCAATGAGTGGCAAAACAAGTGGGCTTTAGACATCAACGACAGCTTCCGACCTCCATGTTTTTCTCACTGGGCTCCAAAGAAACTGTGTGGATATGCAATATTTTGGTCCTGAGCAGTTGTGTCATTTTGAGTTCTTTCACTCCTTCCCACTTGTCTCCCAAATTCACAGCAGAGATATTAAGTACAACAGCCAGCATTTTTTAATGCTAGAGCTCACATTATTTGGAAACTGTTTCCTTTCCTGAAAGCAGAGGATACCAGCAAGATCTCTGATATTGACTGCCTTTTGTCCACTCATACTCACACCAGACTTTTTCAGCTCTTCACTGTCCACTCAGACACTGATCTTCATTTTGCAACGAAGAAATAATGGACATGTGAAAGTTCACCTGGGAAAGGTGCATACTTTATACTAGCAATGAAATGAAAGCAGATAAGAGCCTTGATTTGAAAGTTATGATGGATAATGTGACAATAGAAGAGTCCTAGAACATGAATGACCTTTCTCATTAATCTATAAATCATTGTTCATTTTGTCTGAAGAAAAGATTGGAAAAATACCTTGGGAGGAATGGGAGTAACAAAAAGGACTCAGCAAAATAGCATAATTAAAAGGGAAAATTTTGCTAATCACTCCCTTTCAGTCTTAAATGTCAAGAGACAAGGTCTACAGGTCTTTCTATGTCTACATTTCCCCCCAAATATACCAATAATAAGGTTTCCTAACTCCAGTGCAGAATCCTATAATGTAAAAAACCACTTAGATATCTGTGCAGTGACAGATGGCTCACAATTAGGCAATTTCCCACACAGATTTGTTGAGCAGCAAAGAAATATGTCACAAAAGTTCTCTCTTAAATTTAAAAGCCAAGCGTAAAAGAACTCAAGAGCAACAAGAAGTTGGTAGTAAGGGGTAATTTACATAGAAGCAATTTTACTCTTTCAGTAACTCAGAAGATCTGATGTTCTGTGCACCCATATTCTTAGGCTACACCATGAGAACTGCATACTTACAGAGTTGCACTAGTGAACACCATGGTCAACCCAGTTACAAGTGGTGTCTTATTACCACCATGAGGCCTTAATTATTTAATTAATTCATTAAAGCACCCTACCCACCTTAGCCATTTTCATCTCTGAGGCAAATTTATTCTCATGAAGTGTCTTGTAGAGCCCAGACAGTCTACTCCATCTGTGAAACTAGGTCTTTCATGATCTTTAATTGCATGTGGCTACAGGAAACCCCAATAAGCACCAAGTACAGATCTGCAGAAATGAAATACGTCTGGAGTAGTGTTCACAAGTATGTGAACACCAGTAAGGACTTTCAGTTCAACATCCAGCACATACACACATAAATGAAACACTCTGCTCTAGGAACAGTAAAAAAGTGTGTGGTTTTTGTGTGTCTTTGCAAAAGAAAAGGGGTAGAAGAGTAGAAAAATCTAGTTACTGCAGGAACAGATAAAAGAAAAATTCCTTTTCAAATTTTCGTGATGTCATTTTTTCAAAGACTCAGCAGACAACATGGAGATTCAAACCTAGATTAAGTTTAACATTTAAAGGGGTGACAGCACTATTGTCAATTAATCCCACAAAAAAAAAATTGTGAGAGCACTGCTTTTGGCCTGAGCTTTACCTTTGTCTGGATTTGTCTGTGTTGAAAATTCAGGTAAACTTGGAAATCAGGATTAAAAAGTATGTTGTTATAAAGTATGTTCATATAAAAACATTATTGTTCATTGTTATACAAAGCAGTACCTTTAAAGAGAGAGCTTAGGTGAGAATCATGTGAGTAAATGAAGATGTTTTCCACACAGATGTTTGTCCATGACCTAGCCAGGTATGCTCTTCTTGCAAGAAGAAGCCTTGTACCCTTGTCATACCCCTCCTCAACTATTTGGCTCAAATGGGTCAGAATAACAACACATTCAGAGTAACCAGCTCACAGGTAGGCATATATCTATTGATGTCTAAATATAAAGAAATCCAGCACAGTGTGTTTGCTTCAGAGTCTGGTGAGGGTAGATTTATGATAGCACAGAATAACAAACCTGTTTAAAAACATTTACTCTCTCATAGTCACAAATATGTCAGCCCAGCGTATAACACAGTCTTTAATCAGTCCCCAAAGCATTTATATGCTGCCATTGACACACCTTGAAGCCCATATTGCTATATCTTTGCAGAAGTTATTACCCATATTTGCTAGACCACAACACTGCAGATATGATAGCAAGTTTATACTAACATCTTTCCACTGGTCTGATACATCTCCCATGTTGATTGCAGGGGAAAACAAGTATCTTTCTCTTCAACAGATTCAGAGGGCATCTAGCACTCTGTTTTAGCTGGTAGAGCTGACAGTAACTCATTTTGCATGAAAATACAAAAAGCAAGATAAACAGGAAATCTGGTGATTCCTCTCTCCACAATTAGGCTTTAAAAGCCATTAAAATGATCCTGTTTCTATTATCCACAATGAATCCTGGCCAGTTCCCAAAACAATGAGCTTCAGTCTCCTCTCTGGAAAATTGTCATGGTTCTGAACATGCAATCTCAGCTGGTGGGAGGAGGTGGGAACAACAAAACAAAGCAAAAACCTATTACAGAATTAATTAGGAACTTGGAACACAATTTGCACCTGAGAATCAAATGAAGGATAGGGTCATATATCACTGGGGGAAAAAACCACATTGACCATTGAACAGAAATCATATCCCTCTCCTGGAATCAGAACTGCCTAAATGTATGTTATATTACTATAGTTAGTACCAACCACTCCTACTCTAGCCATGGTGATACAAGTATGTGTGTGGGATACTCAATGGCCCTGCTGAGTTATGTGATGTGTCTAAAAAGTAAACCAGGATCTTATGTATGTTGCTTGTTATACAGATAGATATGTTTTATTCCCATTAAGGCTTCTTCTTATTTTCTTTCACCCATTTTCTACACACCTTTTATTTTTTTTTTGAAGACACAGATTTTCTTGAATGCAATTGTTCTCTGCTAAACATTCTATCATGAGAAATATTTTGAAGTGAAAGAAAATGGAAATGTTCATTTTGCCTGAATCACAATTTTATTTCCAAAGGGCACTCATTCATTTACAAATCCATTCTAACAATACAGATAATTTAACTTTCTTTCCCACAATCAAACTATTACCCAGAGTTAAATAAAATTACTTAATTTTGAATTATTTTTTTCCAATAAAATAAAAACCAAAACACTTCTTTCAGTTCCTACTATTTCTGGTGTATCTTTCTTGCTCAGCTTCAGCAGAAAAGGAGCTAAGTGCCTTCCAAGCTAACACATCAGTTACCTTTTCTCTGTGTGCATCACACCATGTCTTTACCCGCCTTTCAGTCTCACTACCACAGAGTGATCACAGGCACTCGAGAAATTACACCTTGGTAAGAGCCAAGGTTCTGTAAACAGAGGGACTGGTGATGTGCCAACACAAGAGGCAGCACACCTCTGCAGGGAAACAACTAGAATGTGGAAACCTTGAGCTCTAGCATTACCTATGCAGTTTTATGTCCAGCAATTACCAGTCTCCACATCAGTGAACTGGAATGGCTGTTATCTTGTTTCCTTCTTAAAATATTTAGTGATCTTACAATTCAAAGTACTAAATATCAGGGGGGAAAAAAATAAATCTGCTAATAATGATAGTACTTTTTTCTTTATCTAGTTAAAAACTACATACAAAGAAAACTGGCTCAGGACTTTTCAGACATTTGGCATGATCATCTGTTGAGAGGTTTCTTTCAGAAAGTGAATTTATGAGCAATCAAAACTGCATCAGCTCCATGAGAATCGTACAGATATTTCAGCTAAGCAAGGACACACACCTGCTGTTTGTCTGTTAGGCAACAGTCACTCACTGGAAGTGTTTTCATGAGAACGCCTCAACTGTTTTACTGACCTCCGGACATGGACCTGAAAACATCAGGATGAGATAATATAAACATTGGACTTGTGAAATATAGGTTTTTTACCAATTAGAGGTTCTAGCGTATTGGAGTGAGACCTTTTTAGTCAATAAGATGTACCTCTAACCCTATATAAACCATGTGCTGTGTGGAATAAAATGTCTTCACTTTGAATCTCATAGATTTGTATTGTGAAGTCCTTTCTCTCCGTGAAAGTTTGTTTACTTTAATCATCCATAAAAGAAATAATGTAAGAGATTAAAAATAATACCAGTAGTCTCAAAAGGATATATAATATTACAAACTTGGTGGTATGTTAAAGTCCAAGAATTCACAAAATGAATGTTTCCGAGCTTGAAAGATGGTCAATATAGAAGTGTCCTAGACATCGATATTGAGACGAGTGCTTTTTAATGCGTTACTAATCACATAAAAGAAGTAGACAGCAAGTTATTGAAAACTGATAAAAGGTTATGCTATTTCAGCTAATAATAGCCTACAGAGGATTATGAAATTCCCCGGATGTACTTAAAGTCATTGGAACTCTGGGCATCATGGTGGCAGATTAAATTAATCTTGGGTAAGCAGGAAATATTGTACATTGACACAATACCAAAATCAAAGTCACTGACAGCCTCTAAGCCCAGCAGTCTGCTACTCTAGTGGAGAAAAAAAAAGAAGTCAGTGCAAGCAGATCAGAGCTAGGTAATGGGCACAGCTAAAATTACTTAGGTTAGACATAGCATGAGGCAGATGTCTCCTGCAAGCCTGAGTGCAAACAAGGTGTTTGGTGTCTTAAACCAGGAAGAGAGAATAACCAAGAACATATTATTTTATATGGGGTTTTATGCTGTAATACACAGCTCAGTCAAACATTTCATCAAAACTGGTTGTTCATCTGTAAGAAATGTAGAACTGGAATGATACTTAAAGTAGAGCTGGGGGGAGAGGGTGTGGAATTAGAGACCTAGCTGGATTCATAGGTAATGAAGATTATTTATGCTAGAAGGGAGCTTTTTGAAATATTTTTAGGAAGATTTATAGGAAATATTTGAAAACTTTAATGATTCAATGAAAAATACTTTCTTGGTAATATGAACATTTAAGAGGCCAAAAAAAAGGAGAAATTGAAAGAAAAACAAACATAAGCAAACTCAGAGCAGTGCAGGGAAGAACTGTGGAAATAGTGCTGATTAAGGCAATGAATGTGACTTGTTTTAAAATATGACCAGACAAGCTATTAACCATTAACTACCTTTCTAGTTAAGTATAAGGTTAATTGAATCTTACATTTCAAAATTCCAGCTAAACCAAACAACTGAACATATGATAAGTAACACTACATGGTGGGCAAAAAGCAATTGAGGTGCATTCTGATTTTATTCCCTCACTCAAGCTTTGTAAACTCTGTTCTCAAGTAGTTTGACCAAGTTGGTATAAAAAATCCTAGCAAAAACCTTCCCCACTTACCCTGTCTGTGCCTAGCGATGTCTGACATGTCTCTCAGCTACAAATAGCCTCTGATATCCAACTTACACATTGTTTTCCACAATAGCTGTCTGTCATGCTTCATTCAGCTCTTTAGTTACCTCTTTCTAGAGGGTTTGATTCCTTTGATTTGTTAGTTTGTTCCACAGTTTGCTGACTGAAATTAAAGGCACTGATCACAGAAGTTATTCTTTAAAATTAATAGGAGAGGCATGAAAAAATAACATGGCCTTTTGGTCTAAGGGGGCAAAATATTGCCCCAGTACAAAAATATGCTGGAATCTTTCAACATCAGAAATACATACAATAATTTGCCTCACTGTTCCTTTGGCCTTAGGATACCTATGGTTAAGTCATTCCTGTACTTGTGTGTAAGATGTATAAAGTCAATATTGGGCTCCAGGACTTCTGTTCAGGAGTGCATATACACATAGAAACATAGAATCAAAGACTATACTGAGTTGCAAGAGACTGACAAGGATCATCAAGTCCAACTCTTATGGGAGACCCCTAAGAGTCACATCATGTGCCTGAGAGTATCATCCA
This sequence comes from Sakesphorus luctuosus, assembly GCA_013396695.1. Lineage (NCBI taxonomy): Eukaryota > Metazoa > Chordata > Aves > Passeriformes > Thamnophilidae > Sakesphorus > Sakesphorus luctuosus. The sequence goes on along the minus strand of VWZD01005124.1, from coordinate 6,458 downwards.
AATGGTTCTTGAACTCTGTCAGGCTTGGTACTGTGCCTAGTTCCCTGAGAAGACTGTTGCAGTGCCCAACCACTCTCTGGGTGGAAAACCTATTTCTAACATCCAACCTAAACATCCCCTGACACATCTTCAGGCCATTTCCTTGGGTTCTGTCACTGGTCATCACAGAGAAGAGATCAGTGCCTGCCTCTCCACTTCTCCTCATAAGGAAGCTGTAACTGCAATGAGGTCTCCCCTCAGTCTCCTCTTCTCCAGGCTGAATAGACCAAGTGACCTCAGCCACTACTCATACAGCTTCCCTGCTAGGGACCCACATCATCATGGCCCTCATTTGGACACTTTCTAATAGCTTTGTCTCTTATATTGTGGTGCCCAAAACTGCACACAGGACTAGAGGTGAGGCACACAGTACTTCAGGTGAGAGTACACCTAACAGACAAACCAAAAGCACAGCAAAATTTAAGCTTCAGTATTTTTTCTGAATGGAGGTCGCTTGCTGACTCACAGCCTCTTATTAAGCATTTCACCTATTGGCTAGCACTCTCTGTCATAGAGCAAATGCTGGTAGAACAAACTCCTTGAATCATCTCAGAAAAAGCTGCAATGACACTGTCTACTATGCTTCACAATATAAGTTTCTCTTGACTCTCTTTGCTTTATTTCTCAGATCAGAAAGAGAAGGAGAAAGAAAATACTTCTTTTTCTGAGGTTAACTGAACATCACAGAATGCCAGGTCTGGTCTCTCTTGCTTTCCTCAGGACTGCTCAGATGGCTCCTTTGAAATGGATGTGTCTAATTTTACAGCAAGAAATGGGAAAAGAAAGCTAGAGAGGCTGAAGCAAGGTGACTTTTCCCTGCAAACGTTGATGTGTTAAAATTCTATACCAACATTTTTCTCTCTTTTCCTTGACTCTTTCTCTAGTCTCCATTTAATTCCCTACAGAGACACACATTTGTTAACTTTAATGTAGCCCAGAGTTGTACCTCATGTATGGAGACTCCCCTGTCTTTGATTCAGCTGGAATGCTCTTAAGCATGTAAAGGACTCATTTGCCTTTTGGTTTTCTGTGGCCAACCTGAGAAAAAGATGTATCAAAACTACTACAATTTCATATTAAACAGGAGTAATGGGACATGAATTTCAGGTTACCAAGGGGACTGTCCATGGAAATTAAAGAATTAAATGCATGTGGGTTTTTTCCTGTTATTACAGCTGCAATAACAGGTGTTTGTTTGTGAATAGGTATTTGTCTCAAATATAAATCTAATCATTCTAGATTTTCTGTGTAACTTGGCTTTCTTCTATTCAATACAACGTGAAGTGTCATACATAAATAGAGAAATTAAGTATTTTAAAAGTAAAAAGTTGTATAATTAGAGCTAAAGAACTGAAACCACTACAGACAAAGGATACAGATTTCAAGTGAACTTGAATTAAATCTTTAATATCTTTGAAATTCTCTGTTTACTACTGGAGTAGCTGGGAACAGTATTTTGCAATTGCATGCACAATGCTTTAGAAAATTTATTGTTAAGTTTGTACAGTCTTTTGTAATAAAATATCAGCCTTCAAAATAAGGGTCTATTGTCTTGGACAGGTAAAAGCCAAAGGACAATTGGGACATTACACATGATAGAAAGGCAAACCAGCTTTGCATTTATCTGTACTTACTGCCATCCAAAGAATAAGATCTTCAGAACAAAATCTCCTAAGATCTTCTTAACATCTAGTTTCAGCCCCCCTGCCATGTGCAGGGACACCTTTCACTAGACCAAGTTGCTCAGGACCCCATTCAACCTGGACTTGAGTTATTAAAGCAATAAACAAAACTGACTTCATACAAATAAATAAAAAATACTTCTTATCAAAAAATATTTAGACTGTGTCTGTTCCTATAAACCTGGCTTATTTGGGAGCTCAATGCAGATCAACAAGTAAAAAAAAAATGAATACAGTCATTGTCTCATTTTACTGAGTTGAGTTTGTGCTATAAATTAAAAAAACTTAATGCTACCTAAAGTTTCTCTGTTTTATCTTCAGTACCTTGGTAAATTAATTTTCTGAAGTCCTCTCCATTCCAAAAAAGCTACACTATGGCAGATGATAATATTTCTCTTTGTTGTTTTGAAGGATAATGTAAAGGAGATCTAGTGGACGCCAACACTGGAACTGATTGAGTCTTACTGACTCTGGCCTCACCAGTGTTAATGGGCAGCTGAAGCCTTGGCTTGTGCCATTGCCTTCAAGAACATCATTACCCTGCCTTCCTATGGAGATGGAAGCAAGGGTCCATGTTTTTCTTTAGATACTGCAGGAAAGTTCTGTGAATTGGGTCTTTGAAGGCCTGATGATGCATATTTTAAAACGGGTTTGCCTAAGGTATACCTTAGCACCATTTCACTGCAGTGTATCTTCCATATATTATGTGGAATGAGTGATTCTTTTTGAGTAAGAAGAGGGAGGCAGCAACGTACTCTTTGCTGTTAGCATCCTTTAACACTAGGTATTGGGCAGGCGTACCAAGTAAATGTCCTGCTCCCAGGACTCTGATTTCAATGGAAAAGAGAAACCCTGGGTTTCTACTAGTTTTGTTATTACTGAATTCAGTAAATGCTGTTTTGTCTGATTGTCTCTATATAAAGGACACATATCTTGGAATAAATACTTACATAGAAATATCATCTAGTTTTTCTTCTAGAGAGCAAACTATTTTCAAAAAACTGGAGCTGTGAGGAGAGTGGGGAGTATAAATATGCACTAACAAGAATGGGCCTGAATTGCATATTTGTAACTCAATGTCCCAAGATTTCTAATGTACTCTTGAGAATAATTTCAGCTGCAGTATAAGTGATGTTAAATACAGTAAGTATAGAATTTTTGTTTTCCATTTTTTTCCTGATTTTTGCTATTAGATTCTTTTTATTTCAGATACTAACTATGACTGTCCCAAACCCTGCAGAGTACACCTATTTTAAAGTGAATTTCCTTATCCCAGCTTTAAAAGACACGGAAAATAAAAGGCAGAAAGCTTCCTATTAGGGAATGCAATGGAAAAATATCACAATTCTTGCAATTTGCACAACAGGAGATATGAAAGAAGACATAAGCTAGTACAAAAGAGACTGGGAGCTGAGCTGAGTTGCAGTAGTGTTGTGAGGAATGGAGCCAGACACATATCTATATCCATCACTTAACCAGAAAAATGAAGGCTCTGGATTCCATTGGCATCGTAGTAAGTACTAAAATAAAAGATCCAGGGTTCTCAGAAGTTCTCAGTTTCTATTTTTATATTTAGAGACCATTTTTACAAGGAGCAGGGTAGCATAGTTAGGGTAGCCTTTGACACTTGGACTGAAATGTACCTGGGCAAATGACAGCTCTCACCTCTGCTTCCTTCCACTCCACAGCCTACAGCCCTTAATTATTCCACCTGCACAGCTTTGAAGCTTGCAGACCCAAGAGGCCCTCAGAGCTTATGACAATCCAGCTTCCAAAGACATCTGCAGAAACCATGTAGAAAGCCTGGTCCCCTGGTTCTTCATGATACTAGAAAGGATTCTTTTGTCAAAACATTTTCTCCATATAATGATTACAATTTTTGCAATATTTTTCTTCTGCTACTGTATATGTTTGAATATGTGTCATGGGTTTGGCTGATGGGCCTAAGTTTGGGCCTGGGAATTCAGATTTGGGCCTGAAATTGTCAGCTGCCTTCAGCTAGGCTGAGCTAGCGAGCAGCTGACCTCTTCTAGCCAATAGTATTTTTATTCCACCCCATCTTACATCATCTCAATAGGAGTAAAATCCAGTGTGTGGGTGTGGCTTAGGGCAGTTCCACCATGGCTGAAGTGCAGGAAAGACGTGTCGCCGGTATGATGCCCTGTTAGGCCTCGCTCCTGCTATTGCCGCTCCTTGCCTTTTGTTTAAGTTCAGGGAAGTAGAAATATTTTGTTGTTACTCTTTCTGTTTCTTGCTGGGTGTGTTTTGGTTTTGGAGTACTTATGAATCTAGAGTAATACACTTTGTATTAATTGGGGAGTGGGAGGTTATTTCTTGTTACATATAACTTGTGTGTATGTTATATTGTAGTTTTCTTTTAATTTTCTCTTTTCTGTATAAATACATGTAGTTAGTTTCAGAAGAAACCCGGCTTTAGAGGTTTTTTTTTCCTCTCCCTCTTCTTTCTCCCTTTGGCTGGTTGGGGGGGAGGAGGACCCTATTTCTCTGTACTTGGGCAGTTGGCGTTTTGCCAGCTCAACCCAAGACAATATGGGAGATAAAAATCAAGTAAACAGCTGTGGAAGAAGAAAATTTATTGCCACAGCTCAGACTTTGGACAGTACACATTATTTGATAGCAGATTTTCATCTATTTGCCTTTCTATGAGAACAGGTTTACTTGCATCTCTCTCTCTCAATTAGGGGCAGCACACCACTTCTATTTGTGTCAGTAAAATCCTCCAAAACTCAGTGGAGCAGCACTGGCAAAGCACCTTGGACACAGATGATTTACTGTTATGAAGATGGACCTGATGAAAGACAGAATATGGAAAGTAAATTCCACTGGGTATAACAACACTACAGTGTTACACAACAGTGACTCTTGTGTTGCAAGTTATGGACTGGTGGCAGTCTGTGGGAACGGACATTGGAAAATGGTCCATGAGATTATTACAGAGAAAAAAAAATAAAAAGGAAGTAAAAAAAATAAAAAGAGGAAGTAAAAGGAATAAAAGAACAAAGCTTAGCTTAGTTTGAAATGCTTTTCATTTGTAAATGAGAAGCATAGTGGCAACACTATAAAAGATGGTGCAGGGATCTTCCTCAGATAGAGCAAGTGCCCATGGATTTTTTTTTTAAAAGATAAGTGGCATTTTCATTAAAGAAAGTGGTAAATATTATGAGACAGAAGAATCAGCAGCACCAATGTGATGAAATCCAGTTCAAGACAAAGGTGTATAACTGTGGTTGAAGCAGTAAAACTGTAAGGAGACATGGAAGATAATCAGCAGAGTCAGGCTCCAACATCTTTGTGATAGGAAATTCTGTTTTAAACACAAGGGACAAGATTTTCTGCCAACATTATGCACACTGCTTCATTGAAATACATGGAATTACACCGATTTACCTGTCAAGATCTTGCCTCTTGCTGTGGAAGACACTACTGTGCTTTGGTTTGCAAGAATAAGAAATGCTTCCATTATAAAAAAATGTTGTTTTAGCCTCTCTTCCATTGTATCATATCAGTCAGTTTTCAATGAAACATTTTTCGTGGAAAATACTAATTCTTGTTTGCCAGAAACAGTCTGTTCTGAATTTTAAAACAGGTAGTGAAAACAAACTTGTCAAATTATGTGAGATTCTGTGAATTATATAACTGAATATTCCTTTTTGTTTTAACATTTAAATGAATTCATTGTGAGAAAGAGGAAGAAAAACAAGAATTTGTCCTAATTTTTATTTCACAGACATATGTTGTATTTATCGTCACTCAGGATGGTAAAAAATCTAAAACATCTTGAAACATGCCTTGAAGCAGGGAAAATAGCTATAACCAGATGCCTGTGAGCTCAAAATCTATCCACAGTCTCCCACATCACAAGTACACCATCTCCCACTCTTACATTGCCACAAGGTTATTAACTTTAGTGGTAATCATTGTATCAGGCCCTCCTTTTTCTGTGCCTCCATTAATCGCTCCAAGTCAGCAGCTTAAGTGTTAAGGAAGAAACTTTGTCAGGAACTTTTTCAAAGGAGTTTTCTGAGAACTGTTAATTTGCAGCATACTATTTAAAGAAAACATCTGCTCATCAGAGGATAATCTCAGAAATCTGTGGGTTTGCAAAGTGGCAGGTACCCAGCTCTCCCTTGGCTGAAAACAGTAGAGATTTACTTTCATATCTACCTCCCACATACAGGAGTTTTTGCCTGGGTTTTTCTGCTCAGTTCCTCATGACAAGGCATTTCAGGCCATGCATTTGAACTTCCTTGGAAGTTTCTTTATACATTTGAAATGAGGGATGCTGAGTCAAGCACTAAGGTTTTCAGTAGAACTGAGACATGGATACATGTCATAAATATGAGGGGTTGCTCTGGAGGTTTGTGCTCACTATTTCGAGGCTCAATTTTTTGAATTTAGCCATGCCATCCCTTCAATTACTCCCCTTGTCTTTCTATCAAGATATCCTGGCTTTGCTAAACACCATTTCCAACCAAGAGTTCCAGAAATGAATGAAGGATTTAAGTTTTTAAGTTAATGTATTGTCCAATAAATAAATAGTCAGGTAGATTAATAGTGATGTGTCATGGTTTGAGCCAGCAAACCGCCAACTCCCCAAGTACAGGGTCAGAGCCTCTCCCCCAACACCCAGGAGAGGGAGGAAAAGAGAGAGGAAGGAAAAAAAACCTTCAAACCATGTTTACACTAAAACTAAATGTATTTTTACAGAAAGAAAGA
>VWZD01005123.1:1427-17578 GCA_013396695.1 Sakesphorus luctuosus | reverse complement strand
TCCAGCTGCTTCCTATCACCTGCGGTTTTCGACCCTCTCCTTTCACAACAGGGTTGTGGGGTGATGGCCCCTGATAAGGCCTGATGGGTTGAGAAAGACGCCTCAGGCCCTGGAGGGGTGCTCCAGCAGAGAACAAAAAGCTTTCAAACTGATAAGATTAACAAAGGGTGGAGTGTTAAGAAATAACATGGCCCCCCTTTACGATATCTTCTATAACTGCTCAAAGGAGTCACCTCCCCTTGGGCATCTGTATCACCCCACCAAAATATTGACTTTTAGTCACATAAACCACATGAAAGAAGAAAAAAGATACAAAAAGTGTTTGGAGTTTAAACTCCAGTAGGACAGGGGAAACTGCCAGTGTCTCTGAGAAAGAAGAGTTACAACCTCAGATGTTGTCAGATACATATGGAAGTTTGATCACCTCTGAAGGTCATTCTGTAACTCAGGTCACCTCTCCAATACATTAACAACTTACAAATAAACTGTAGTTCTCCTTCACCCATGAATGGAATTGTTCAACTGGTAAAGAAGTGACTGCTGTTTATGCCTTGGGAGGTGAGCTGGCTCCCAGACAGAAGGCTTGCTAAGTCAGGTCTACCCTTTTGACATGAGTACTCAGGGAAGTACTAAATTGTCATTTTTAGTCTATTTTCCCTCCTCTGTCCATGGCATACTTTTAAAGAAATTTTTGAATAGTCATTAAGCAGACTTCTTTAATTTCATTTTTTTCTCTATGGTAAAATGGGAGTAGGGTGAATAAAAACTGAATTAGCTGAGGAATTATGTTTCAGAACACAATACAAGAGCCATTATGTGCTTTACCTCACTGCCTTTGCAAAGCATATGTATTGGGTTGAGCTGGCAAAACGCCAACTGCCCANAAGCAGGAGCGAGGCCTAAGATAGCAGAAAAGGCATAGCACATCTTCCCTGCACCTCAGCCATGGTGAAACTGAACTAAGCCACTCCCACACACTGGATTTTACCCCTATTGAGATGATGTAAGATGGTGTGGAATACAATATTATTGGCTAGAAGGAATCAGCTGTCAGCTAGCCCAGCCTAGCTCAAGTCAGCTGACAATTCTAGGCCTAATCTGAACTCCAAGGCCTAAATTTAGGCCCACCTACCTAAACCCATAACAGATCCTAAACCCCAAACTAAGCTGGGAGTCAAGAAGCTTGCCAACATTTGCTAATGACTAGGAAACATGTAACTTATTCTGCAGTCAGTGGTTAACAGTTGGCAGGAGCATAGCCTTTGGTTTGGAATTGATTTTGCATTTGTTCAAGGATGACAGGCATGCTGACAAGTGAGACCAGATAATTTAGATTTATCAGTTCTGACTTGCTGAATAACCATGTCAGAGAGATGATGGATAGCTCCTACGCTGGCAATAAGGCACTAGTTGGTGAAGGTGATAAACAAAAAAATTAGCCTTATCTGTGCTGAATAAGTTAATATTCCAAATGGCTAAATGGCATTATCATAGAATCACAGAATGATTGGGATTGGAAGGGACCATAAGGCTCATCCAGTCCCACCCCCTCCTGTGGACAGGGACACCTTCCACCAGCCCAGGTTGCTCCAAGCCCCATCCAACCTGGCCTTGGACACTCCCAGGGATGGGGCAGCCACAGCCTCTCTGGGCACCCTGTGCCAGGGCCTGCCCACTCTCACAGCCAAGAATTTCTTCCCAACATCCAATCGAACCCTGATCAGTTTGAATCCATTCCCCCCTTGTCCTGTCATTCCAACCCCTTGTCTCTCTTCATTTTTCTTGTAGGTTCCCTTCCGGATACCAGTATCTTCCTAAACATGTTAAGATTCAAAAGTTGATAAACCATCCTTTTGAAGTACAATCATTGTTAGACAAGAAACACGGATGTCCACATGCCATGAAAGACCAGGTGTTTAAATCAGATTGAAGTAATTGTGTAGTCTGATATTACAGATCAGGAGAGAAGACTTCACATGAAGAGCCCTCACTGTTCCTGCAAGCCATCACCCCAGCGGTAAGAAAAGCAAAGATGGTTTTTGACACAGACACAACAGCCACTGATTTTATCTGAAATGACAGCTTATCATCAATGACATTTCCAACCAATAACTGAACAGAGACTTCAGCTGCTGTTGGGAGCAGAGAGCACTTGGGGAGGAAGGACATGAATGCATCATCTTTGGCTGTGTGCCATTTGGGAGAAGAACAGGACTGAAGAGCAGCCTGTGCCTTCCAGGAGTTGCTGGAGCATGAGGAAGTCCCAGCAGGCAGTATGTTGCAGAACCAATTATGTTGCAATACTTCACTAGCTTGAACTGAGTTCAGGAAGTACTGTCTGAGCATGTCAGGCCCTGAGGAACATGGCCCAACTAGTGGAAATCACAGAAACTTATCAAGTACTGCACATATTTTATTAATTTCCTCCATCATCATTGCCCATGCAAAGGCTGTAATTAATAGTCACTCTGTAAAAATATTTACAGAAAGCATATTTACAGGAAACAACTCAAGAAAAATAAGAAGAGTAAGAATTCCGCTGTCATCTCTCTAATTCTTTATGTAATAATTAGTACAAGTCCACAAAACATTAAAATGTTTAAGAGGTAGCCAAGCATTTAATTCTCTTTTATTCTTACCAAAACACCAAAGTATATATTGCCTTCTGAAAATGGATGTACTTCAATCTTGAACTATTCAAGCAAAATACATTTGCTAAGTTCAGTTTTCATGAAGGGTTTGGGGATCTTTTTTTGGTAAATTACCAGTTTCAACCTTTTTTGTGGGATAGGAATCTCCTTCTACAATTTGACTCTTGGCACACATATAAGAAGCAGCAAAACCAAACATATTTTAGGGGTAAATAGCTCTTTTCCAGAAGATGTTACTACTGAGAAGGCAGTTAGTTTTCACTAGGGAATCTTTCCCACCTGGAATGTGGCAACTTTGCCAGACAGTTTTGAGATGTTTCTATGTGCATTCCACAGGAGATTACTTCCTGGGCACAAGAGAGATAACGCTCACAGATGTGATGCAGGGCCTTGGCAGCAGATGGGCAGCCAAGGTGGGGAAGCGCTGACAAAACTGAGGAACAAACAAAAGCCTTGCCTTGGCTTTTGCTCTTAGGCCAGTGCTGCCTATACAGTGCCCTTGGGGCCTATGAGCTTTCAGCATCCTTGTCTCTGAAATAAACCTCTTGAATCCTTTCCACTGCCTTGCTGTTCTTTGGGGGAATACCCGTGGATATTTTGCTTTACAATATAAACCCCACAGGTTTTAATAATATGTGAGACCAAATTAGTTGATTCTTTGATTAAGTTTTTCTATCCCTGCTTTTAAACTGGAAGTACCTATCTCTAGAAATCTATTAATACAGTATTGCAATTACTGTAACTGTTCATGACCTCTGAAATGTGGCATTTAAGGTTTAATTACTAGCTCAGGAATAAGACTTGCAAGTGAAGATCATGCTCAAGAATATTTTCATATTCTAAATTGTAAGCAAAATACAGAAATTATTATTGAACATTGTCGACCCATTTCCTTCTAATTCAGCTATATAAACAACTCCTCATTAAGAACCATGAAGAGCAAATTCTGTATAAATCAGGTTTCTTCATAAAATATGTAAAAAACTATGTAAAAACAACCGACAATGGATAATTTGCTCTTAAAATTCTTAATATTTTGTTGATTAAATAAAAGGGGAGTACTTCAGTATTAAAAAGCAGACCTACATTCACATAGATTCTGACCATCTGGAGACACAGACATATATGCAAATATAAAAATAATTCATTGATCACTTATAGATGTTTGAGGAAGTCAACCACTTCTCCTTAAAATATAGATATTTACTTGTAACTGCAACTGACCATAATCCAGGTATAACTTACAGCCGCATTTTAAAGTACAATTGATTAAATCTTACAAAAGCAATTCAGGCAATAACATTTTCAGTTATCAGAGCCAAATCCACATCAACCTGCAAAGTAACTTCTAGAGTTCCTTTGTATTACTAACATTGATAACTAGATAATAAAAATCTCATAAAATAACAAACTATACATGATTCTCGAGGTTGCTACCAACACACATCACTATGTAGGATAAAACAATTGCAGAATTCTGTACTACTTCTTTCATCTAATAAATTGTTCTTATGGTGCAATATACTCAGTGACAAAGTAAACTCATTTAAGAAATGCACATATGAATTCTAAATTTGTAATTTTGCCAAGAATCCTGTGTATCCAAGCTTAGTCATAAAACTGTTTCCAGCTGTTGTTTGACTGCCAGGGAATCCTTGAAGGCTAAATGTCTACATCAGTAAAACTCTAAGACCTCTCACAAAGTTGTTCCTTAAATATCATATCAAGAGACCAGAGCCATCTGTTCTCAGGTAACATTACAGTAAAGTATCCAAGATAGATTCCAGGACTTTTCTGGCATAACTAACACAGGAACAGAAAAACCTCTGAAAGAACATCGTTAAGCTGAAGTAGAAACAGATCCACTGCAGCATTCTAAGTTTTGATATGAATCTCTTGGGATTTTCCATAATCTGTCTACTGCAAATTTTTGAGAAGCATAAGACCACTTTCTTCTCTGCACTTTGTAAAGTTATTAAAATAAAGTTTGCTCTTTAACTTCTTTTAATTTATCTATTCCTTCATAACATCCACACTTATTTGACAAGGCTCAAAGGGGATATATCAATAGTATTTATGAACTTCTTTGTTTTAAAGATGCAGCTGGAAGCACATAAAAAATTTCCAAAAGATGAATTCATACTGCAGACTGGAAGAGAAGGGGATTGCAGTTCATAGGAGGCTCCACATCATGCTATTGACGTCAATAAAGCAATGCTGGTTTATGGTAGCCAAAAATTTACTCATATATCCTATTCATATAATCTAACTAGGCCTTGATGCACCTTCACAGCAGACACTACAGCATCTGCATCAAGCAGTGGATGACTACATTAAAGTCTTATGTCAAATCCCCTTGTGACAACAGTTTTAAACCGAGAGAGATTTAAGGACATTAGTATAGCTTTAAACTGTAATAGAATATTCACTTCATAATTGAAATTATCTCCTTGAACAGGTTAAAATCCCAGAAGTACCTGTCATTTTGAAAATTCATTTTAAAAGTACTGCCAACTTCTGCATGCAGTTAATGGGTGAGATTCAGCTTCTTTCTTCTCCAAGAGAATACTTGGATCCATGTCCACCCCTATTTGAGGACTTAAGTGCTCATCTGAAAGACTATATTGAAGTATATGATACATTCTTTCAATGTACTAATCACCAAAATACTCATACTGTCCATATTTGTAATGCTTCTCCAGAGTCTAAATAAAATATTTTCAAATGTTTATTGATTCTGACAGAGTATTAGTAAGGTAGGCTGCCTCAAATGTCCATTAACATCAGCTAATCAGATTGGCTAAAGCAAGAACAACAATATTAAAAAGATGGGGTCTGAACCATTAACAACAGCATGAAACTACCTGTCAGTCTTCAGAGCAGCTGGAAAGAGGGAATCCATAGTAGATGGCATTTCCTCTTTCAGCCAGACTTCACAATCCCACTCCATAGGACTTGGGACACAGAGGACACCATGAAAAGACTTAAGGAGAGTGTTTGGATGTGGAGGTAGAGCAAAAGGGAGAGCTAATGCTCAGAGATGATTTTAGTTTCTTTTCATATAGGTTTGGCATTGTGGTTTCATTAAAAGCAGACCTGAAAAGAAGCCATGGCTTTTAAGAGAGTTCCATTGGAGCTTCATGGTCCCACACATACTCATCAGGGAGGAACTGTATCAGGAGTTGGAGTGACAGGGCAAGTGGAAATGGCTTCACACTAACAGAGAGTAGGATTAGATTGCTTATTGGGAAGAAATTCTTCCCTGTGAGGGCTGGGAGGCCCTGGCACAGGTTGCCCAGAGAAGCTGTGTTTGCCCCATCCCTGGAAGTGTCCAAGGCCAGGTTGGACCTGGGCTAGTGGAAAGTGTCCTTCCCCACGGCAGGGGGTGGAATGAGATGATTGTTAATGTCCCTCTCCTAACCCAAACCATTCTGTGATCCTGTGATCTCTATGTGCATGTGTAGGGGTGACAACGTGTATGTGGATCCCCTGATGTCTGAAGTAATTGATGAGGGAATTAATCTTGACGAGTTCAGAGTGTATCCTTGAAGGAAAGCAGTTCGTAGTGCACCCTTAAGGAGCAGATAGCCACCTGTAGAATGTGAGATAGCTTGTAGCCAGCAGGATGTTTCCATGTATGCTAGGTGAACTGGCTAACCAATAAGTGTCATGACATGTTGGATATGGAGTATATAAAAGTGAAGCTGTTACTGAAAGTAAAGTCCCGTCTTTGGTGTAAGCTTTCTGATTTAACTGTTGCCTAAGTTTGTCTCTGCCTTCTCTGACCGCTGCAAGTCTACCTTACCCTGACATGCATGATCACAGAAAACTGCTCTCCCTTGAGCACACCTGTGCTTCAATGATAGTAATTTGTACTGCTACTTGGTACAGAAGGGGGACATTTCCAGGTTCCTTACAGTAAAATTTGCTCCATGCAGTTTTTCACTAGACCCTGACTTTGCTGGCATATTTAGTCACCACTAACTAACACTGCTGTACCAAGATGGTTATTTGAAAGGTTTCTCATTGAAAAGGTGATTCACATGGACCTGCCTAGTTGAGATCTAACAGAAGCATAATCAGAGTTGGTCTGGCTATGTCTAAAGCAGTGCTGAAAGATCTGGATTAATAGAACTGCAAATTTTTACAATACAGTAACAATCAGGAAAGTAAAATGCAGGAAAAGTAACGAAAGTACTATCATACAACAGCAGGACTCACTAAACACCTGTCAGGTAGAACTCCAGATGGAAAGTATTTTTTATCAGCACTAAAACCTGCTTGTGGGGAGAATTTCTTACAGAGAATGGAAATGTGAGCAGTCCCGCCTGTTTGCATTCTCTGAAGATGGTAGAGAGAGAAGCTGAAGCAAGAACCTTTAGGGAGTTGTATGTAAACACTGTACTCGTGGATTTTGTGTGTAACCAGTAAGAAGTATTTTTATGTCACGTGAACATATTGATTTAGCCAATCTGCATAAGGAACGGGGCGCGTGGACAATGCCTTGAGTTATAATAGGCGCATGTGCGATCTGAATAAATAGTATGCACCTGATCATATTGTTCCGTGCGTGATGTCCGTGCGATCCTCCACAACACCTGCTGATACTTAATTCTCTCCTGCTCTTTACAGTCACTTTGAGAACTCTATACACAATGTGTCATTGGATTTGTCTTTTCTGTGCTTTTAATGTGAACAATAGAATGATGGCATTGTCTTTGACACTGCCTGGTCTGTACAATTGTAATTTGAGGGCATTTATTTTCTACCTATTGTTTTAGGTGACAGGTGCCAACTCCCACTCCCAAGTCTATAGTGTCATTCCAAAGGCACAGAACATGAAATTTCATATTCATTCAGCTTAACAAAAAGAAGTGTAGAAAGTGATAATTCTGTTAGTTTCTATTGTTTTTGTCAAACGTGTCCCTAGTTCTGTACCAGATCAATGCTCTTGATTTAGCACGGACATGTTGTTCAATGCACAACTGGGGAGGACCTTAAGCAGTCAATCTTTAGACACCTTAGTCGTGCAAGAGGAAAGACAAGGACACAGAGTGCATACAAATTGTGAGTCTGCTTTACCAATTCTTATTTATATGTCTTTGAGGCAAAAAGGACTCTGAGACCCAGAAATTGCTGAAAGAAAACTACATGACATGGCCAATTCAGAATATCAAGTTAAAAAATTGAAATACAGGTAACCTTTATTTATGGTATCTATCCCTCATCAGAACTCACTATGTTATTCTGTGCTGATTTTTACTGTACAACTTGCTTAGAAAGATAGATGCAACAAATAAATGAGAAAAAGAGAAATATTCTAAGTGCTACTAGACAGATCATTGTGTACTATGTTTATATCCTTATATATTGATTAAAAAATTCAGAAGCACTCCTATTCACTAGAAAGCAGTTACTCCTGCTAATAAAACCCATGAAGTAAAACATTCAGATTGAAGACACCACTAAAGTAAAGAGCTGGAAAGTCTGATTTGTCTGGAAATTTCTCTTCTCATTTTAGGTGAGTGGAGCTTTCAAGGAATTTGCCAGTTCATCACTGGCTTTAAGGAGAAGTATTAAAAATACATGTGTGTCAAATTATGTGTGGTACTAAGCTTTCAAATATGTTGGAATTATCCCTTTAAATTGGAGACAGAAATACAGCATCTGATTTGCTCTTAAAATACAAAAAAATACAAAAATGAAAAAAAAATCACACATATCTTTAGAACAAAAAGTGAGCACTGTTTCACTTTTCAGGCAGTGGATGACATTAAAGACAAGGTATGGCACAGAGCCGTAAACTAATTGAAATGCTAATGGTGTGGCAGAATGCCAGGGAATATTTGGCTTAGTGTAAGAAAACTAACCTTGAGAGTTCAATTTCCCTCGTCCAAGAAATATCATCACTAACATAACAGTGGAGTTCACTTACAACTAGTGATCAATCAGGCAAATTTCCATAATTCATTAACAAAAACTAGTGAATGTTTAAAGGGACCACTAAAGAAACTACAGATCCATGCTTCTAATTTAGTCTCAGTACAGCGGGATCCTTTAATCTCTGTTCTTATGGAAAACTAACAAATCTATGCATGCAATTAATTTTCTCTTATTTCTACCTCATATTGTTCTTTAAATATATCAGAAACCTTTTGCATTCTGAATTATGAAATATTCTGGATCTTTTCGTTTTCCAGAAGATTTAAAGCATTTACAAAACTTACACTCCTATGAGGAGTGGACAAGGCGTCTAAGCAGGTGTAGTTTGGAGAAATGAAGGCTGAGAGGTGACCTCACTGCTGTCCACATCTTCCTGAGAAGGGGGTGTAAAGAGGGGTGTGCTGAGCAATTCTGGTATCCGGTGATAGGACACATGAGAATGGCTCAAAACTGCACCAGAGAGGTTTACACTGGACATTAGGCAGCATTTCTTTACAGAGCAGGTCTCAAGCACAGGAACTGGCTTCCTAGAGAGGTGTCAATGCCTCAAGTCTGACAGTGTTTAAGAGGCATTTGGACAATGCCCTTGACAACATGGTTTAGCTTGGTCAGCCCTGAACTGATCAGGCAGTTGGACTAGTGGATCATTGTACATCCCTTCCCACTGAATTTATTCTATTCTATTCTATTCTATTCTATTCTATTCTATTCTATTCTATTCTATTCTATTCTATTCTATTCTATTCTATTCTACTACCTCCTCACCTCTGGAAAAATTCTATTTTCTTACACATCATGGCAATATAAAATTTTGTTCATATTTCCTCTTACATTGATTTCTTCATATGGCCTCTAGAGACTGGAAAACTTTCCTCAAGTCACATTTTTTAAAATTCCAGTGCTCTTAATGTATTAGATCAGGTCAGCAGCAGAAGGGTAACACCATCTGCTTCCTTACTACTTGCTGGAGGTTAGAAAAAAGTCTTCAGAAGAAAAAGTCTTCTGAAGACTAAGAAACATTTGAGTCAAGTACTGAAAGAGTAGGAAAGAAAGGTTTTGAGCAGAAGAGGCAGTGACATAGGGGAATGGACTGGGAGATTATGAAGCCCATATTAGGAGAAACCTGCGAACACAGATTAGGCAAGCACCTAATAGAAATATTGCTAACTCTTGCAGAAAAGGAGTGTCTGCCTGAAAGCCTTTCTGCCCATGTTTAGATAGCACATGGCTCTGATACACATATTCTTTTATCCCACCCCAACATTCTTTGCTGATGTGTTCATAAGCACTTTGAGACTCACATTACAGCAATTTTCAAAATGAAAACAACACATTGCTCCACCTGTGACATCAGATATAGTCCAGCTGCACTATCCAAAATGCCTCATGTGCTCCTCTGAGACCCAAAATCTCTGATGTCCTCTTTGCTATATGATGACCTTGGGAGACTAGATTAAATCCAATACAATTCTTAATACTAAAAAATAAGGTCAATGGGAAAGATACCCATTCTCAGACAATTTCTCTCTACTTGTTAGAGGATTTCTCAGCTACAGGGCAACACCAGTTCCTCAGTCTCTCAGGCACTGAGGTTTTTGCAGTCTCTAAAGCTCCCCAGATACTTCACAGATACTTCACAACAGCAGTGTCAGACCTCTCAGTTTCTAGATCTTTTCAAGTATACAATTAAAAACATCACCCCTTAATGACCAGGTTCTTTCCTTATATCTTCTGGCCTTTGCCATGCTGAAGCCAAAGCAGGAGAGTAAAATCTCATAACCCCCTGTTCTCTTCTTTATAGGATATAATGGAGCATTTTCTTACCTCACTCTCCTACTTTCTGAGAGATGCACTGCTCCACCAGGCCAACAGTCCAGCTTGGTACTCTGCCTCGAGCAGGTGGAAAAGATGCTGATGGAAATTATAAAAGATTAGTTACTGTCTGCAGTCCATTGGGTTTTGTCCCCTAGCAGTCATTGGAGTAGGGAGAAGGTATATCTTCGCCTTTCTTCTTCAGAATTTGTGCAGGAATTGCCCACAAATTTGTCTAATTTAATTTGAACCTATTGACACTCTGCCTTTACCATCTCCTGTGACCAGAAAATCCAGAAGTTCACTGGCTGCATTGTAAAGAATTGCTGTCTCTATCTATATCTTCTATGGGCCCCTTCAGTAAGTGATGCATCAAGGGTGTTCCACTGGCTGTCCAGACAGACATAATGTATGCATGTGTATATATGCTTATATATAAAAATTTATAAGAAGTCAGTGCAAAACTTTGTTAGAGGACAGACATTCTCCACTGACTGTGGAGTTGATGTGCACAGGTTCACCACACATTTTCAAACATCCAGAGCAGACTGAAATATTGAACAACTGTGCAATATTTCAAACTGCTCAGAAAAATTTTCCACGTGAAAAAAAGACATGTCTCAGCCTATAAAAAACACCTTGAGTCCACACAGATCTCCTATTCTAGTGATACATTAGCTAGTATAAAGTAGTTATTACATCTGTAATACATAAGCTAAAGTAGTTACTTTACTGGAAAGAGAAATGTATACAAGATATATCTAATTCCTAAGGATTAACCTTTAATTCTCAACCAGTGTCTCAGAGTATTTAATGGATTCCTGGAGTAAGATTGCATATAAGACTCCATGTTGCAGAAATTTGTCATGATTATGTTAACAGGAAACTATATGTTAAAGATTCAAACAAAAGTGGGGTGGGGCCTGGAAAAAAAATTTTCTCTCCCTCCCAACCCAAAGGTTTGGGGGATTGAAGTGCCAAGACCAAGAACAAAGGACTGCTTGATGACTCTAGATTCCAACTTAATGGTGGGGTGGAGGTGAGGAACAGACAGCTGTTTGTTTTCTGGTGGCTGTGGGGACTGCATGCCAGTTTGCCGAGCTGGTGAGTGCTCCTTTTCCTAGCTTGGTTCTTCCTGCTTTCCCCCTCGAACTTCTCCATGCAGCCCTGGGCTTGGGAAAGAGAGGGAACCTTTTGGATTTGCTGCGGACTTCTTGAGGATCGATTTTCAGCTGTTAGGGTTTGCTGAGAACCACCACCCCACTCGGCCTCAGCTCCCAGCGCCTCCTTCTTTGGACAAAGGGACGAGGAGAGAGTGAGTGAGAGCCTACCCTGCCCTGAGAACAGTTCCATCCTGCCCCTGTGTGACTGCTATTACCACCTGAGTAATTTGGAGGAGCCAATACCCCACCTGCACCCTTTCATCTTTGTCTTACTGGAGGACTTTGTTGCCAGCTGAAGCATGGCAGCAACTCCTGCTGTCTGTGAATATGACTGCACCAAAGGATCAAAGGCAAAAAGTCAGTTTCATTAAAAGGGGCTGTTCTTTTCTTTGGGGGTAAAGTGTAGTTGTTTGTTCTGTCCTAGTTTTTGTTATATATGTATTTGTAGTTAAGAACAGTTAGCCTCTGTTTTTATTAATTTTTCTGATTGAAACTCCTAAATTTCAAATCAGTGGTGATTCTTTGGGGGAAACTCCTGTTTTCCTGGTCCATATAAATATCTTCATTTCTTCTAAATTAAGACACTATAATTACAGAATCACAGAATTTGGAAGGGACCTACAAGCATCATAATGTTTATGAAACAAGTAATACTTTCTCTTCTGTTAGAATTCTACTGAAATTTTACTGTCATTATTTTCAATGTGTTATACTAATTTGCTGACTTTCCAGAAGTTTGTTAGTTCAAAGTTCATTACCAATATATATTAACATAATTATGCCTAATAGGCACAAAATTAATTTTCCATTACCTTAATGTACCTGCTTAAAAATTATGATATTCAACCTATACTAATAACAATTAAAAGAACATCCTCAAACAAAGATAATAACTGGTTGAAGAGAACATATTCTTGCATTTTCAGCTAATGAAATAAGGGATTCGGTGCAGAAATAGTCAATTATCAGCTATCGAAATTGTGGTTCACCTTTAAAAAGTAAAAAATCTTTGCCTTAAAAGCAGACATACATATATATGATTGAGATATAACATATGTGGGCTTGAGAAATAACTCCATAAAATATATTTTTCAATAGAAAAAAAATCTCGTGAATATAGAGTGCAGCTTTATTTATTTTGACAAAAGTAAATTCTACACTCAGTAAAAACAGTTATGAAGCAACTGAAAACATTGCATTTTTAGTTCATTGCTTTTTTTGCCCAAGAGTTTAATGTAAATACTTATAACAGGCTGCCGAAGAACAAGAAAATAACAGAAATAAACAGAAATATTTGTTTTAAAATACACATATATAATATATATAACACATATCTTAGTAGTTTTAAAATATAACTAATGAAATAATGGCTTTTATTCTCTAAATACCTATCATATTATACCAAAACACTGAATCTATTATGAACACCACATTTTTGAAAGACTGAATTCTGTAAACACTTCTCTACTTATTTCAACCTACAGAAACACCACTGAAAGTATAAAATTATACATAAAATCAAAGACTCTGCATCATTGAAGGCAATATATTTTAACAAGATGTTTCAAAGTATGGCCTTGCTGTAATGTTATAAAAAAGCTGTCAGGGCTTGATAACACTTGGCAAAAAATGCCTATCCCAGCTGTTAAAACTTAGGATCACTGGGCTCCCAAAGAATTATCCTCACCTATGAAACAGAAAGGTGGGGCCTGCCTGGTTTCTGAATTTTGAGCTATTAAGGTCCTGAATTGTCAATCTTTTCTTGAGGAAATAATTCTTAATTTTTGTTTGTTTGGTTTTTGTTTCTTTTGTATTGTTTTGTTGTTTCTTCAGGAACTATGCTTTGGGAAGAGGAAACCCAGTGTTTTAGTACTGCCGAGTTTCAAGAACAGTCACTGAGCAAGACCCTCACTGCACTGAATAAAACCTGAATAAATGGGAAGAGCGCAATCCCTAAGGCCTTCTAAAACAGTATGTCTGGAAGGATACAATGGATAATCAAAATAGGGATAGTCTGGGAGGCAGGAGAACCAATACCAGAACATAGCAGAAACCATTTCTTAAGTGTCAGTGCTTTTGGCTGCTCTACCAATCATTCTGTAAATGTTGGAATGTTTTTGAGAGAGGATTTGACAGGCATCTGTGTAGGTGTAAAAATGCACAAGTTTCTACACTTCCAAATCACATCCAATTATAATCAAACTCCCCTAAACATTCAAACCAACCAACCAGTCAAACCAAACAAATGTACTAGAATATCAGCTGCAAGTAAATTTCTGGAGCTTGGTCTCTCTCTTAAGTCAAGCACTGATCATTTGATAATAGAGTTGTGTTTTTAACATTCATTGGGATGTCCATTAAAGCAAACAGCCTCCCCTGACACGTTGATGTACAAAATGTATGTATTGAGTCTGTAATGGATGACACAATATAAATAGACATATATAACCTACAGTACTTCAAAGAACTGCAGCGCAAAGCATGTTGACATTTCTAATAATCATAAGTGACAGATGGTTGCAGGGGTTTTTATGCTTAACAACTGAGTGGAGAAACAGCATTTTTCTTGGATTAAACTGTGGTATTTTAGAACTGCCTTTAATTACAAGGGATGGCAGGATATTAAAATGAATATATTTCACTGGATCATTTCTCTTTCACAGTCCTTATCTATTAGATGTGTTTTAACAAAGCTTATCACACCAGTCCCTTGAGGTGAGACGGGTCAAAGATGCACAGCCTTAGCTCAGATTTCTGTGAGGCAAATATATAATATCATATATGGAGGATTTTTGAAAAGTCAGAAAGGCCTCAGCATCTAAAGGCACAGCAAAAGGCAGACACCTGGTATGTAGGTATAACTTGTGAAGGAAATTTCTGGCTTGCAGTTCTCAGGATTTTAGTATGCAAAGGGTGGGTCTTGCTACAGTGACATAGAGAAGAAAAATTCTATCAATAATTACATTATAAAAGGCTTTTATCATAACTATCTTATTTATAGTGGCATGCACCACTTCTTAGTCCTAGCAGACTCTGGTCTAGTTGTTGCATTTTAATTTGCTGATGCCAAATCAGATCCATAGGCAAGAGGTTCATGTTGACCTTTACCATGCCATTACTTTCTAATAAATACTCCTTTGTAACTAAGTCACCTCTCTGCTTACCAGAACACTTTCTGAACAAAGAAAAGCCCATCTTATTTCAGTGTTCTTTATAGACTGCTATTTTTTTGATGATTACTTTCTCTTCCTGACATAAATTAGTCAGTTCCAATAGTAAAGATCATAAGTGTGTCTGAAATAAAAGGAAGACATTTGACAACTATGAAGTAAGATTTTTGGAGAAGGTCAGACTTTAAGAGCTGAATTACAAATCAGCTAATATAGTTGTTTCCACTTCAGAGATTTACAGTTTCAGTATGTGATAAAGATTTGTGAATACCATCACTTTGTTTAGCTTTTTAATATTTTATTTCCTTTTGCTCTCTATTTTGCCATTAACTGTATTGTATTTTAATTGCTTGCTTGACATGATGGCATCTCCATTAGGGGTTCATGGGGGAGTTCTATAACATTTTAAATAATTAATAGTAATTAATAGAGTGCATTAATTCAAGCTCTCATAATATTCTCTGTGTCTTGTGTGTACACCAACGCTTTCACAAGCTGATAGCTCAGCTCATCTTTTACTGTGTTTTAAGCTATTTATTTTTCCCCCATAAAATGTGAACTACTTTAGGAGTCTTTGTTTTGTAATATGCTGTCCTTTGGTCTCCAAAATCACATCAAATATATATTGGAGACATTTTAATACCACATTCAATTTCTAATGAAAATGCCATACTGGAATGCTGGGTTTGGGAAAGCTAGTTTTTGTCATCCTGACTCAAATAAACTTACTGATATTGAATAAATCTGTGGGGCTTTACTTCCACTTTAGACCATTCCTATGGTCTAAACTTGGTCACAGTAGTCCAGCTTTTACTGCTCTTTAGGATATACAACCTGATTAAACCCACTGAGTTCAGTAAGTCTCATTACTGGTGGAATAGCCTTAGATCACACAACTAGAGTAAGGCAATAATGCATTTGAATTTAAATATTTTTGATGTCTCCAAGTCACTAAACATTGGTTATTTATGATGTGCCAGAGTATGTGGGTATCTGAATAAACTGCTGTTGTAGTTTGGGATTCTTAAGTAAATTCTCTCCCCTGCCACTAACTGCCCATGCTAGGAGTTAACAAAAAGAGTCGTTAACTGCTGATTTCTTGGGTGGGGGCAGGTTGTCTCTTTTGTTTTTGGGAACTACACACGGCTGAGGGGAAGGGGGGTTGGGAGGCGGGGGGGAGTCAGTTGCCTTCCGGCCGGGACGGCTCCTGGCTGTGGGTTTTCTGCTGCCTGCCCGGACTCCTGCCCGGGACTGTGCCTCACTCCTTGCTGCTGGGCTGCCTGCCACTGGCCTGCTCGTGGGGGACGGCTCCTCGCTTCTGCCTGCTGGCCTGCTCGTGGGGGACGGCTCCTCGCTTCTGCCTGCTGGCCTGCCTGCTTCCCTGCCAGGGCTGCTCCTCGCTGTTAGTTTCT
>VWZD01005122.1:1294056-1312655 GCA_013396695.1 Sakesphorus luctuosus | reverse complement strand
TTTATATTCAGAAGTTCTGAAACACCATATCTTGATGTTTGTGTTCTGAAACAAATAATAAACTGTGTGCTGTGCCCCTGAGCTATGTGACACCTAGTGAGATTTCTAATTCTGGTCCTTCACATGCCTCTTTTTCTGTCGTCATGGATTACCTGATGTATTTTAGCTATTTGAGCCATGAGAGCATTAAGGAAAGCACAGTTACAGATTTTATGCTGCAGTAATAAAGGTGTCAATAATTTGCCTAAACTACAACTCCCCATGTCCAATAACTGTAGCTCTAGAAAATAAGAATAGTGGAAAGTAACATATTTCAGCCTGTAAAAGGAAAATGTTTCAGTCTATGTGTCCAATAGTGGTTAAGCTGGATTCTGAATAAAAATTTGGAACTGCATATACAGATGTGGAAGGTGTCTTTAAGATGAAGATTTTTGTGTGTGTGTGAAAAAGGCTGTAAAAAATAATGCAGGCAAAGGTGGACAGTGATTTATTAACAGAAAAAAAAATCTTCTGGAGTATGTATATATACCCTATCTACTGGATAGGGTATATATACATATATATATATACACATATATATACATATACATACATACACACACACACATATATATATATATGTATACACACACACACACACACATGATAGAGGAAACAGTACACCAGTGAGGGAGCAATAAATGTGTCTTGCAGGTTTATTTGGTCACACTGTTCATAAATTCCCTGAGTATGACAAAAAAGGCTCCTACCAGTCTTACAGAGGAAGTCCATTGTACTGAACTATGTTTCCTCTGAACCTTTCTGTTACAGGTGGTAGTGGACCTTACCTTTCTTATTGACCTGGCAATAAAAAAATGGTCTCTCTCTCATGCTGTGAGTAAGAAGCAAGTTTTCTTAGCAGAGAGGTCACAGAGATCTTAAAATGGCACCAGGTAAGCTGCCAGTGAGAACTTCCCCCAACATCCCAACATCAGAAAGATGCTTTAAGCTCTCCGAGGTTGCTAGCACTGGCCATTTGAAATACTCAAATAGAGCAGGAAGTATCACACCTGTGAAAATATTTTTATCCAGCCCAGCAAGTGTTATAGCCATTCCAAGAGGCTGCCTGTTCTGATACCAGGAGGAAATTAGATTGAAGTCCCAGGAATGGTAAATCCTGAAGTAAATAAAACCTTTGGGGTGATTTAAGACCTCCAAAAAGGGTAAATGCTAAGAACAGTAGACAGCTGTGTTCCTGCCTAGAATATCTAAAACTTCAGAGCTCTTAGTGTGAATAGCTAAGCAACTTTGGCTATTATGGAGAGGGATCTCCATAGCAATTTTCTGAGGCACCAAAGGTATCAATGTGTTGCACAAAAACAACACCTCCTGTCTCTTGAGGATCCAAATAGGGGCATCTGTTTAGCCATTTGTTAAGTGTGCCACAGTGTACCTCCAGGCAGTAGATTCACAGCTGCTTTGTTATATTAGGAAATTTAAATTAGTTTTGCTGAAACACAAGGATGGTTTCACTTGGTTTGTCCTCTTATATCATGCATTTTGAATTCAAGATCCTTGCCTCTTCATATAGAGAGACATATTGCAGATGTTTGCACACTGCTGAAAAAGTGGAGATTCTGATGAGGTAGGGTGGTTAAAGGTAGATGCTCCATCTTGCATAGACTTAATGCTTTTTAATCAAAAGTATATTAAAATATAAATGGAATGACTCCAAGATACTCAGAATTTAGCCCAGAAGAAGGATTTTTGTGCAAACATCTCAGAATAAATCTGAACCCAGAAATGCATTTAAGTGCTACTTTCAAAAGAAAATGTATAAAAAATTAAAGAATAATAATTCTATATTTGTTATTTCTTTCACTTATTTCTAATTACCCAAAAGATACAGTTTGCTATTCTTTAAGACTTAAAAAATGTAGTCAGCTCTATGGCAGAAAAAAGTTGTGCATAGTCATGGCTCAAGAAAGTTACTCCTTTTTGACTTTTTGTGCCTGGAAACTCTTCTGAAAGCTTAAAACCTGTCGATGACTCTGACATGCTATTCCCGGTCACTGGACCAGTCTTTATTTCTGGTCAAACAAAGGATGGAACAACTGCACTCAGTGAGAAGAAAGTAATACAAACTCTGCTTTGAATAATATAGTTTTGCATTTCATAGGGGAGCAATCTCCTCTGTTAATCTCCTTCATTTTCAAAAAAACCTCCATCCATTATGCAACTGGGCTAGAATTTAAATCTGCCCTTCTGGAATCAGACCACATTTCTGACTCTCACCCTCATGCCTAATTTTCTTCAAGAATGGGATTAGTTGTGCTTTCAGGTCTTTGAAAACCTCAGTACCACGGACAAGCAGCTGTAATACACATTACAGTTTTCTTTGACAACAGCAGCAAAAACTTTGTGCCTATTGCTTGATTCTCCCTTTACTTGTAATGGGACCTGAATATATATTCCTTGACACTTTCATCATCATCATGTCTGAGCACCATTTACAAATCAGCCTTGTTATCAGAGAGAAGCTGTTACAGAGGTAGCAGCTGTGGCCTGTAGCTACCTCTGCGTTTTCATGTGCATGTGATAATTTACTCAAATTCTCTCTTTAAAACCCTCTGGATGAAGCTGTCCATCCACTCCTACCCACATCTTTCTCACAGGGAGTTAGTCAGCATCGAGGCTGCCATGAAATTTGAGGGCTTTTAGTTATAACCTGAGGTGGGTAAAATATATGGACAGCCATCCTAGGGTTTGCCAAACAGGACAGCAGAGGCTTTCGAGGCAGCTGCAGAGTATGTTAAGGTTGTTAGAAATGCTTTCATTTACTTATTGGGAATGTAGTCTGAGAAAGTTTTGCACAGGATTCCAAATACTTTCTTAAGGCTACAGAAAAACCTTGCGACATACAGTAGAATTCCAGACTGTGTATTTAGCTATTGGCTATGTTTGGATGCAAACCTTGACAACCAGCGACAGAGGGCAGAGAGACTATGAGGTTCTTTGTCTGGAATGCTTATTTCATGAAGGAATGTAGTACAAGCTGAGAGGAAAAAAGAAATCACTCATTTTTATAATTGCACCATATCTTCCAAACCTAATTCTGGAACATTGAATAGCAGTTTGAAAGCAATTTGACAGGCTGGAGAGAAACAAAACGAACCCCTGATACTCGGCAGAGTGACAGCAGAGGGCACCAGTGTCCTGCATTGAAGGAAAAACTAACCTTTTTCCAGTGTAAATTGCACAATAAATCCTTGTTTGCTCTTACCAGCTTAATACAACAAAGCTACTGTCAATTTTAACTCATTCTTAAGGCTGACTCTTTTGTGTGTTTCAGGTATGTGCTTGTGATGGAAATGGAAATGCAGTTTCCACCAACTAATGCCAGAAAGAAACAAGAAAAATGTCTGAACTGTTGTTTATCAAAATTGATTGTTCACATATTTGCTAAAAATAATATGATTTTAAAATCTTGTTGCTTGAGAATTTTTAGCCTTTCACCTCCCAAGATAAGTATTTATTCAACATAGAAAATATTCTGTGCTCTGTATATTAGTAATCTAAAACCTTAAAGAATCAGTAAATTGTGATTTATGTGACAGTTATTTTCATACAAACTAAGAGGCCCAGAAAAGATCTGGCTGATGAAATCTATTCATTGCACTTATTTTGTGTTAAAATGCCTGTATGAATAGATAGCCTCTACCATCAGTTTCTCAGCTTGCTGTGGAGACCTTGTGTCCCTAAGACATTCAGCTTTTGTCAGGTGCAAGCGTTGAGTGGGATGGGCTATACAAGTCCTGTATGCATATGAATATTTTTTATCATACCATGTAGATATTTTATTGTATACTTTTATGATAATAAATACTACTTAGATATATAGATATTTAGATATATATGGGTTTACACACTTATAAAAATATTGTATTGTATTATGTTTATCTGGATGATTCTAACAGAATGACAATAGGGAAAAATTCTTTGCAAATAGGAATGATGTAGGTAACTATTTAGACATATTTAGAGAATACTGAAATCATCAACTATTGCACTGCCAGTAACTGAAAGAGGGATAGGTAAACCCAATGTTTATTCCCTTGGCTTAATATTATGCTTATTATTACATTTTCATATTTGTTTATTGAGAATAGCCACGTGCATATAATGAGCTGAAGAACATTTCTTGGCACTCCCAAGCTCATAGTCCCCAAGGATTCTGAAGCTGATGTGGTCTAAATTTGTAAGAAAATACCCTTTTAATTGGTAAGCATAGAAAATATTACTTTTATAAATATTTGATGAACAAAGATTTTTTATCTATTCATTAGACTCCAGAGTAATATATGTTCATTAGCAGAAGATGAATAACAGCATTTAATATTGTCTGTTTACCACTGAGGGTCACGTGGAAGAATACATTAATATGTAAGTTGTGACCTTCACATTTTGTCAGTTCTAACAAGAATGGCTTTTCCCCCCTTTATATGGTGAGATCTGTGTTTGATTTTCAGCTTTAATTAACAGAATTAAATTCACTCTCTGTGACACATAAAATGCACTATGGTTGACAAGACTGGTTTGTTTACTTATAGTTTTTGGTCAAAAAAAAAATCCTTTTTAAGAAGGGAAATATTTATTCACATGCTCAGATTAAAATTGTGAATTACTATTGGGTATGAAAGTTATTATTATCAGAACTAATCAGAAATAGGTATCAGAAATAATATCACATAAGTATTATTTTCAAATGTGTACCTTTATAAGAAATAACAGTCACAGAAAGAGAAGGGTGCAGTGGGTCTCTTGCACTGCATATCTCTGGAGTCATGGACACACTCCAAGTTCACAAAGCTGTTAGATAGCACAACTCTGTTTAAAATTGTATGACTGGTAAGTGTATTACACTTATAGCTTTCAGGCATGATTTCACAGAACAGACAGTAGGGAGGAACAAAGAAACAGTGGGTTGAGAAGAAATGGTGCTTTAAGCTCATCAAAAGCTGATTTTGTCAGATTGGCTTTTGAATGGAACTGTGATTTCCAGAAAATCATCCTTTTCTTGAAAAATGTATTCTGCAGTTAATCTTGGAAACTGTGATTTAGTCATAATAAAGCCTAGAAAAGAACCATGGAATCACTTGGTTCATTAAAAAAAATCTCTGTTTTTCTCACTGATTTTAAAATTAAAAGAAAGTCAAAATATCAGTGTTTCCTCCAGAGCGGACATTTAAATGTCTGATCAACAATAAGTGAAGAAATATTATTCCAATAAGATGTTTAACTTTGTGGAAGGCAAAGCTGTGGCCTAGATGCTGCATGTAATATAATTTTTAATCATATAAAGATCTCACCAGTGTGGTGTTCTTTTCCTTGTTTCCATAAACTACGGTCTAAAGAAAATTCCTGTGGCATAAATGGGTCAGACTATATAATGCATTTAAAGGATGTCTCTCCATTTCCCACCCAAAAAAAAAAAAAAAAAAAAGAGAGACTTATTTTATCACAAGAGGACATGGCCTCAAGTTATGCCATGGGAGGTCTAGACTGGATATTAGGAAAAATGTCTCCACTGGAAGGGTGGTCAGGCATTGGAACAGGCTGCCCAGGGAAGTGGGGGAGTCCCCATCCCTGGAGGCATTTAAAAGATGTGCTTGGGTAACAGTTGGACTCAATGACCTTAAAGGTCTTTTCCAGGCTAAATAATTCTGTGGTTATTTGGTTGTCACACATAATCTGTAAATGTAAGCTTCTCTCTCCCCACTCCTCACCTCCCTTCCCTGGTAAGCGTATCATCCTTTTTATTCAAAAGCAGGGCTGGAAAAACACCTCCAATCTTCATGCTAATGAAAAACTATTTTATTTTTCCCCCTCATTTTAATATTGTACTCTAAATGCAAACATTGAATGTTGACTTCTTTACACTACTGCAGCCCATACTCATGTTACAACAATAAGATATTACCCACAGAGAAAATAACAGCAATAAAGCCTGCGATCATTGTGCTTCTGCCTTCAATATCTCTGTCGCAGGACCTGAACTATGCCTTATCTTTGTGAGTTTGATTTACATTTCATTAAGTCTACTTTCTTCTGTGCAAAAGCACTTTCTTCTTATTTGCATAAAATATACATTGCATAAATAACATTGACTATGAA
Source organism: Sakesphorus luctuosus (assembly GCA_013396695.1). Lineage (NCBI taxonomy): Eukaryota > Metazoa > Chordata > Aves > Passeriformes > Thamnophilidae > Sakesphorus > Sakesphorus luctuosus. Next base: position 1,306,502 of record VWZD01005122.1, on the reverse strand, counting down.
GGAGTCAGCCTAAAGGAGCCCAGCATGAATTATACACATTGAAAGCAAGAAATAAATAGGTAAATTGCATATCTCTTCAAGGGGAAGTTTGTCTAAATGTTTGCTGAAAAACTTGAGTTTGTATGTTATTGCTGCTCATGAAGGTCACCATGAGAAATGGTACCCAAGATGCTAAGAAAGAAATGTCATTACATTAGGAAAAATGTGCCCCTTCTTTGGGGTAGTGCTGATACACTAATTAATCTTTTCTTCCCTATTCTGAGGTAATTGTATTTCCTTACTTGTGGAGAGGACCCAACCCTCTGCTCCAGCACTGTGCTATCCTCCCCTTGGGTTTGAGGCCTGTCCCAGGAATACTAGGGCTTGTTGGCATCTGCCCCTCCTCCAAAAGAAACAGTGAAAGCACTGACAGCAAAACACCTCTCTCCTTTCCTTCCAGGAGCAGGGTTGTTTTGTGGGTCTTGTCCAAATAAGCTTTCATTCTGTTTAGGAAACATCTTCCTACGGAATTATGAACCCATGTAAACCTTTCCCTCTGGTGTCACAAATATGAGAAGTCTTTGATAAAGCTGCTCCATGGGAGCTGTGCTTGACAGAGATGAAGATGGCAGATGATGGTGAAAGTTTCCGTGCTTTATTAGAAAATGAGGATGCTTTTCCCAGTGGGGAGCTATTCAGAATGCGTGTCCTACAATGACAGTGTTCTACATGCATGCTCATGTGTCCTAGGTGTGGGAAAGTTCATTAGAGGGAACAAGGTCATAGAATCACAGGATGGTTTGAGTTGGAAATTATCATAAAGATCATCTTGTTCTGCCCCCATGCTCATGGGCAGGGACACCTCCCACTAGACAGGTTGCTCAGACCTCCATCCAACCTGACCTTGAACACTTCCAGGGATGAGGCATCAGCAGCTTCTCTGGACAACCTGTTCTAGTGTCTCATCACCCTCACAGCAAAGAAGTTTGTCTGTAAGGAGGTCTCTGTTGTGAGTATGTGGAGACAAACTGTGGCACCAAATACATCTCTATGTTGAGTTTAAGAATGGTGCTTGCTGTAGTTTTTTTCTCACCTAGGTGAAGAAGTAGAGAGGATAGATTACAATTTTTTGTTTCTATTCTCAGAAATAGCAAATAACATGGAACAAATTTTGTGTGGTAATACCAGAAATACTATCATACATCTGTACCTATCTAGCATGAAAAATAGGATAGATCCTAAACTTCTAGAGAACAAGGAAAGAAAATGTACCACAGATCTGGGTTTGTAAAATACTTCTATTTTAGGTCTTTTCAGGAATCATCATTTTTGAAAATGTATAAAATTAAAAAACTTTTGAAGGCATATCAGTCAATAATGAAAAAGAACAACAGACTGGAAAAAAATTAACCAAATTTTCATTTCACACACTTTTTAATTTAAAAGCATATGACAAGATTCATTAACAATTCTCTCTGAAAAAAGAAAAAAAAGGCATTAAAAAATTAAAGGGTGTAAAAATTATCCTTGTGTGAAATGTCAGATTTATGTTAAAAGTTGTCTGAAGTCTTTTAAGATGCATAAGAATATTCAATAATTATGTGTAAGGCAATTTATCAAAGTCATTTACTGTGCTGGAATGTAGGTTTTAATATGCAAATGTAAAGTAAAATCACTACTACAGCTGCATATAAATACTATAGCTTGCTTCTCTGAAGTTAATTTCTATGTTGCCTATAGAGAAGTAAGAGTGCTTTTTATTTAATACAGTTCATTTCATTATGGATGTTATTCAGCTATACATTCTAAAATGACAGTTTGATTTGGTTTCACTTGAATTTTTTGAAGCTTTCTGAACTGTAAAGCTATAGTATGCACCAGAACAATGCTTCAGCTTCATGTTAATATTCAATATTATGTTCCCAAATTGAATTAGTTGTGGAGCTGCAACTCCCATAATAAAGCTTCTTAGTATAAAATATATAGCTTAGTGCAGATTTTATGCTATCAAACAGCTGTACTGTGACTTTGTTTACCAATTCTATTTACAATTTGTACTTTAGAATGACATGTCAAAGGCAATTCTGCTGGAGCAGCTCTAGCAGAAGAAACTGCTGTATCTCTTCTGAAAGTATAAAAGCCATTAGTGTTGGAAAGGAACTTTCTGCTTCTGAGCTAAACCCCGGTGAAAGGAAATATTTAATTTGGGTCAGATGGACTTAGACTCAGCCTTCAAAATAGTGAATATTAATTCAAAATGCTGCCTTTGAATAAGACTGTTGTAGACCACAGAATAGGGGCTGGGCTTTTATTAATTCTAGAGAGCAGCCTGTTTCTGGTGAAATTCCCCTGCAAATTTAATTCAGTGCAGGTTGTGCTTCCAGCAATCCTTCAGCAGTGATGGTGTCTTGCAGTAACACAAGTGTGCTTATTTTCCTATTCATAGGAAAGGGGGGAAAATCCCCACAAAACAACCAGCTTTGGGGCAATTAATAAACCATGGGAAAAAAGACCCATAAGAACTATGTAAGGCATGCTTATTAAGTGAAAGGAAGAAGATGATAAAATTGGGTTTGTTGGGGGTTTGTTTATTTATTTTCCATTGCTTCAGGGTTTTTTGGAATGAAACAAAGGCAGACAAGAGAAAGGCATCATTCAAATATTTCCAGAGGAACGACTGGAAATACAGGCAGAAGAAATAATGCAATCAGATTTCTAAACTACCAGCTTGATTAATCTGCTGAAGAGTATGTATTTTCATGGTCAGTACATGACTTTCTGATTTCTGTTTATTTTAAGAAGCCTATGGAAAGAGTAGAACAGAGAATGTTCATCAAAATAATTTCCTGCTAGGAAAAAAAATCCAACAAAACACAAAAGTGCAAAGCATGATTTCCTTATTGGAAGCAGATTTTATTTCTCATACATTAAGGTCTTCTTAATAAATTCTATCATTTCTACCACTCTGTTGTTATGCTTTTATTTTTTTATTTTATTTTCAGTGTCTGTTTTCCTTTTTTTCTTATATTTCTAGGATATGTGTAGCACAGGCAACACTAGGAGAGCAAATGATGTTTTGAACTGTGCAATGTTACTGTATGATATACAAGAATATTCAAAATCAACTTAATTCCCTTCAGCAAAGAGAGCTCAAAACAGGCAAAAGAAAACAGATCAGACTATCAGTGTGTCTATATATTCATACACAAGTTCAAACTGTGTATATGTAATAGAGATATTTCTGCTAAAATTTGTGGTCAGTTAATTGTTTCATATAAAGCTTGAAGATTTTGATTCCTCATAGCTCTTGCAATGCAGAACTGAACGTAAAATTGAACATAAAATTCCCCAAGTTAAGAATTCACTGACATTATTTATTCCATCATGTAACTTAAATAGTTTATTTCAACTATAATAAATTAGAGCTATATTTGAATTTGGATTTTGACCATGTGTTACTCTTTCAACAAATGAATAATTTTGCAATTATTTTTTAATATAACAGATAGTAATATTTTGTGATCATAGTTTCTTAGGAATAAATTTAATCTTTTAAGGTAATTTGCCATTTTAGATTTTCTTTATTGGGCTATGCTTGACAGTTTTAATTGTCTACAAGTGACATGAAAAGTTGTAAAATTGATTAAAAGCACTGGTGTCTTCATATTTCTGAGTTTTTTAATGTAATTTACTTTTCTTCATTTTTATATTATAAAGATTTGTTACAACTATAGTGAAGCAGAACATCCATTACGCTCTCTTTAATTCATACTATTTATTTGGTTGAATTTTGCATGGGTAACTGTTGTTACAGTAAAATCAAAAGTGAGCAGTTCAGATCTGTAGAAAGCCCTGTGAGACTCAGCTATCAGCCAGAAGCGGCAAGGAGCTCAGCCGCTGCTGGCTGATAGGGAGGAGGTTACTCCCCAAGAATTCACATAGTAGGAATACACAGTTCTCTGCAGGTGCACGAAAATAGCCAGGATGAAATAATATAAACATAGAACTTGTGAGAGATAGGTTCTAACCAATTGAAGTTTCTAGCGTGGTGGTGTGGTAACTCTTTTAGCCAATAAGCTGTAGTCCTAACCCTATATAAACTGTGTGCTATGTCTAATAAAAGGGCTTCACTTTAAATCTCATAGAGTTGTGTTGTGAAGTCCTTTCTCCGCCGCGAACTTTGTTTACTTTAGGTAACTGTGTTTTTGCAGAAAGGAATATGAAAAGTAAGCCATATCCATTCTACCTCTCTGTAGAATACACTGGAAGAACAAACACTGAAATATAGATTTTGTGAAACAAGGTGCATTAAAATAAAAACATACTTCCCATATTCTGGGGCAGAATTCGGAAAATTTTGCATGCCAAAAAAAGGTTACTTTTTATTTTCACTTAATTCCAGCAGGACAAGGAACTGCAGCCTAAATTTTATGGTCTTCACCTGCAATTCTCTCCCTTAATGTATGTTCATGCATTGCTGTTGCTGTCAAAGTATATTTAGTCTTTATGCCTTGTAAAAGTTCTTCGAGCAGAAGCTGAAGGAGATGTTTCAAATTTCAGTACAACCTTCATGGAATAAAGGCATGGTAGTGTCCCATTCCACCATGGAAGCCCATCAAGATACTGTTCAGTATTTCATTTTGAAGACAGTTCTTTTAAGTCACTTTGAAGTAACTCACGGGATGCAGCAGAAAAGAGTAGCAGGAAACACCACAGAAAAGGGTACAGGTAGTGTAGTGAGGGTTAGCTGGGCAATTTAACATGGCCAGAAGAAGCACTCCTGAAAAAGTCTCTGCTTCACACTAGAGGTGTGACACAGCATCATAATCAAGTACGAAATTATCAGTGGGACTTAAAACATTGAAGGGTAATTCTTGAGGAGGAAGAGATTAGAAATGATTCCTGATATTAGTGAGTTATTGAAATGCCTTAGGAGAAAAACATGGCATTCAAAGTTGCAACCATTTTAGTCTTAGGCAGACAATAACTCAGGAGCAAATAGGGCATTAGTTTCCATTTAAAATTACCGTTGAAGAAAGCAGGTGTAGCTGACCATTAATGCAAAAAGGAAGATGAGCAGCAACAGGTTACTGAGGAAACTCTCTTTAGAAAAACAGTCCTTTTATTTTAATCTGTTGTGGTTCCCCCTATCGACAGGTGCTCACTTTGTCACAGCTATTCTTTAATATCCATTCCTTGCCTTGTTGTTGAAACTATTAAAAAGAATATAATACAGTTAAAAAAAACCCTGCAGAGAATACGCCATAATCCTAGGCTAAAGTTAATTACATATTTTTACATGAGATTAGAGTCTCCTTCATCACCTGCAATATCCATTAGCAATTGAAAGTGCTTAGAATAATCAGATTTTTGCTAATGTTAACTTTTTTGCTTTCTTAAACTGTCATAGTTCATTAATCTATGACAATAAGATAAACAGTAGTTCAAATGCTTTGAGGAAATCTTTTTTTCCCATTATTTTTTGCTACTGCAAATACAATTTAGCTCTTCTTTCCTTATGTCAATAGTAATCAATACTTAATTCAAAGATTATGATCATCTCATTGTTTTTGTTATGTTGGTAGAATTTGAAGCAAAATGGAATTTGAGGAAGGGAAAGTTGTGATGTTTGCTAACTTAATGGTTTTGAAAATGCCAAAAGCCTGATCTTTCCTTTTTCTTTTGTTCCAATGACCTGAAAGTTTCTACATTGAGCTGTCACTCACATAGATTACAGTTTTTTCAAGTGGGACACAATGTCACCTGAGATTTGCTGGGAAAGGAAGGTTAGGAGGAACATGTTCTAGATTCTCTGGTCTAATTTACAAAAAATACACTATCCTGCATACAAGAAAATCTCCAAGTCTACACTCAGTTATGAGAAAATCCAGAGCATCCATAAAATGGTTTGCTGCAAATTCAAGTTTCATCAAAATGATTCACAAAACAAAGTAATTCAAGCTAGCTGGACAAAACAAACGGAATGAGGAAAAAATATTTTATTTCTCTAGTGCACATTTGAAAAATGAGATAAATTTAAAACATTAGATTGAATATTTGTCTGGGTTTTGCCATCTCTCTTGATCACATTGGTTTCCAAAAGGCTTCAGGGTCCTACTGAGCTAAGGCAAAGTCCAGAGTTAGAAAGAGCCCTGTGCTGTATCTGCCCAGGGGTAAATACTTCATGCCCCAGAGTGCTCCCAGAGGAAGACTGAGGTATGTAGCAGCAGGGAAAGAAGCAGGAGCTGCTTTGGTGTGGTGGAGACAAAGCTGAGACAGTGATAAAACTCAGAAAGTGAAGCAGAATTCTTGCTTTTCAATGTGTTTGTGCTGAACTTTCTATGTAATTGGTCTGACAATATCTAGTCATACTCCAAGCTCTTTGTTTAAAAATCACTTTGTGAGATGTGTTGCTGGATGAATTCAGTGCAAGGAACTGTCTTTCTTCTTTTCTTACTATATAAGCAGATGCCTCAGCTCTCTGGCAAAAATACTCACAATTAAATGTTTAAAACAGACTGGAAATTGCCTAGTATAGAATAAAATTTCCTTGGAATTCCTGTAAGTAAACTAATTTGCTTGAGTATTCATGTAAAACAATTATAAGGCAGCAAGTACAGAATGACTATTTTATTGATATGGTAATCTGTGAAAATTCTTATTGGAACATCACTTTGTTGTTGTATTTTGCTTGCCTATGGGTATATCTAAGCAGTTCATTTTTTAAAGTGATTTCTGGCATATTTAGTCTTTAAAAATACTCAGTTATAAAAAGGATAGAGTCATAATTCTTTTATTATAAACATTATCAGTGTCACAGAAGCTAGCAGAGCTATTCCTTTTGGCATCAGCTGAGAATTAAATACAGACATGAACTCTTCTCTGTACTGAATGATGGATCAGACTTCTGAATAGGGCAAGTAAACGGGTCCATGCTGTGCAGTTTAAGCTGCATGAATCTCAGTGTGCATTGTTGGGTCTACTTCCTATATTATGTTTCTAGCAGGCTAAAACATTGTGGTATTTCTTATATTTAAAAAACAAACAAACAAACAAACAAACAAAAAACCACACACCAAAAACCCAACTAACAAAACCCAAACCAAAAAAAAAAAACAATGATAAAATCCAATTTTAGTTTCCTGCTGCACAGAGATAGTTATAAGGCCATGAATTGCCTTTTGTTTCTCTGTTACTTGTTAGAGACCTAAAAGTTGCATTTAGATTTGCTATTTGTTATTCACGTAAATGTCATTTGACTTGTTTCTATAGCCTATATATCTTGCACAATTCAAGTTTTGATTTGTTTAATGTATTTTATTTTAATTTAGCAATAGATTCAATGTCTCATAGTTCAGGTTTTAAATTGGTCTAATTAAATATAAGGGATGAAAATATAATTTTCTTGTTATATGGCAGTTGATATCTTCTGCCCGGTGAATCATTATATTTTTTTCCCTAAACAAAAAGAAATGTCTCTGCTGTCTGCAGTACACCAAAAGCATAACCAGAGCATATATCCTTTGAGCCTCCATCAGGGAGATGCTCCAAAGAACATTTCTTCTCATGTGGCAGTGAGCCCTGTGAAAATACTGCTAATTATTGCTGACCTGGTCTGTGACACTGTGAATTTAATCACAACTTTCAAGCTTAAACAGAGCAACAAGCTAATCCCTTGCTATATCATTATACATTTCTCACCCTCCTCCTTGGGACACTGGGGGAGAGGATTAAAGCCACAAACACATTAGGAAGGCATTGTGTGTGACCTCTGAACCTTGCAGTTAATCTCTCATGTCTGAGGAGCAGTGAAAAACATCTCATAATCGGGATTTTTGTAGCTGATTTCATTTGTGCTAACAAACTATACAATATTTTCTGCTCTTTGACTCTGAAGTAAAAAGGATTGTGAGTAAAAAGAGAAGGCAGTGTTACAATCGGTCAAATAATAGTGATTTTCCTTCCCCAGGCAAACAGTAGTATCATCAATAGTAAATGCTGCTAATCACTAATTTTCTTTGTCATAAGACTATATATTGGATTTTTCATTGGTCTTTCCGTAGTTATTGTATAAACAATACAAAGTACTTTTGGCTATTTACCCCTTGGTTTTGAAAGAGATCTACTACTTAGATAATTTGTGTCATTAGGGTGAGCCTTGGAATTTTTCTTCTCTTGAGGAAAAAAGCCACAACTCTTGCAATCTCTGCATCCTTGCAGAGTATTGAGAAGGTTGTTCCTTATCAGTTTAGCAGCTTTTCAAATTCTTATAGCAGGGTTTGTGTTTTCAAAAATATTTCACCACTCAATTTTAATCTTCTTCTGTCTTTATGCTATTGCAACACAACCTGTAATAGCATTTGTTATTAGCTCATGCATGAAAATATACAGCTTATTTTGTTCTTCTTTAAAAGGTATTTTGCAACCGTGTGAGCCCTGGCTGATGTTTGGTAGAATTCTTTCTAAACTGTCCTCTAAAATCATTTAAAAGTCTCAAATGGCCATTGAGACTTGAAGGGAATTGCAACAGCCATTGGTTTATTTTTACTTGAAAGGCAGTGCTTCTTTTGTTTAGGGAAAGTGTTACACTTGTGCCTAATTTTGTTATTGCTATTTATTTTAAGAGAAATGTGCACCTGAAATTCATAACTTTTCGTGTTACTTTACAATTAATAAATGATGGGGGGAAAACTGATGAAATTTTCTTCTCTCCAGCAGATGACAATGGAAAGATTTCCATCAATATTTCAATATTCTCAGGTAAGGTAACGCTGCATTGGGGCTCTTCTGATTCACTCATTAAAAGAATATATTTGATATGTAAACTATGGAAACCAGAATAATTTTTTTTTCTTTATTCTCTTTTGACATTATTTTTCCTAAATCACTTGTCTTTTAAATAAATCTCTTAATTAAATTAAATCAATAAATAATCAGATTCTGCGGTTAAACAGTGTTCCAGTTTCTGTGAAGTAGTACAGGAAACCAATATTTGCTATTTTCTTTGGAGGTGGTGGTGGGATCCTAAAAAATTTTGTATTGCTTTTAAAAATACGCCACCTTGTGTGGTGCCTTCTTTTATTTATTTATTTATTTATTTATTTATTTATTTATCTATCTATCTATTTATTTATCTATTTATCTATTTATTATTTTATTTTTCAAGATTAAACCCTTTAAAGAAATGTATTTGAAAAAGTCTCTAAATATTCAATACTAGTGGAAAAAAAAGCAAATTTTATGGATGCAGATTTTATTTAATATTCTACCATACTTTGCTTTAATAAGTATTTTTCTGGTAATACATCAAGGAATATATAATGCACTTTACAGCTCAGCATGCATTTTCAACCTAATGACTTTCCTCTGGTTATGAGACGGCCTATTTCAAAATGATTTGTTTAGAAATATAGTAATTCCTTGGTTTTAACTCACTTTTGAGTTACTATAGGGGACCAAAGGAGTATAAGATGCTTCAATTAAACATGTAAGAGGAGACAGAATACTCTTCATGCTGTTTCCAGGTCATTCAGATATATTTGCCATGTAAAGCTTTTTATTCAGATTATTTTCACTACATAAATGTAACAACTGCTTTTCCTTGAAAAACAACTTAGATATTGAGTTGGATAATCTGTAGAAACTTGTGTGAGAGAGGAGGAGTCTTCAGAGTNATGGGGGAGCAAGTCTACATCCATCTATCAATGGAATTTCAGATATGAGATTGCCTCAGAGGTGATATAAATGAACTTTGCTTCCTGTTCCTCTGGTTTTTTTAAAAACTTAGACTGAACTTTGTGCTTCCTGGTAGAGAAAGCAGAACTAACTTTGATATAGAAAGGGCATTATAAATAGGAGATATTCCACTAAGCTCTGCTTTAATGTTAATTCAGAGTATAAACAAGTAGCTTAGTCTGACTTGTTAATTTAAACATGCGGCAATAGAGCAATGTCCTTTCCTTGGCCTGAGCCAGGGGGGAAGTATTTGGAAACCTCACCCAGTTCTGCAGTTAGGACTCATTCCTGCTACATGCAGAACTCCTGGGAAGGGAGTCTGAAGAACACAGTGTGTTTCATGGGATCCTCCTGAGACTGTCTGCAGGAGGAGAGACTGTTAAGCACTTGGAGCTTTTTTGCTGAAAGTATCAAGTACATGCAATAACCATGATCTATCAAATTCTTACATGGAAGTTTAATTAGAACAATTGTAATTAATACCCAGTTCCTGTTGCATTTAAGAGTTCTGCTTTTAGAAGCACATACCTAAGAGGTATTTTGAGAATTTTTGGTTCAGCTTTTGTTCAGCTTGTCTTTAGACTCTAGCCTCCTTTTTGTTATGCTTTGAAGAGTTATTAGTTCCAATTTTTAATTCTTTTTTAATTAGCAGTTATCAGTTTTTGTAGCTTTATATGATATATTTAAAAATTGAGATTATTAAAACAGAGGTTGCTTTCCTATGGATAGCAGTAAGAGCAATCCTGGATTGTCGGTACATGTGGATTCTCTTTGTATGTGCTTAAAGATTTCTCTGGCACTATTGTCATACATTCCGATCTAGCCTTCCACGCTTGCAAAAAATAAGGCAATTAAAATGTTCTTATGAACAAATGGGATAGGCTTGCAGAGTCTAGAGCATTTGTGGCCTAGAAACCAGGGACGTGACTTATTAATGAAATGAATCATTAGATAATAGTGTCCCATGAATTTTAAATGGAGTTTTCTAAAGTTCTCATGGGTAATATGATGTGAAGTGACTTGTATTGACTTACAAAGAAAAATGCAAGGTGTTTTAGTAGAGAATTAGCTTATTAAGAGAATTAAATTTCTAAATACACCTCTCCAGAGTTAGTTTGCAATAGCATTTCAGTCTAATTTCTGTTCTCACGGTTGACGTTGCTCTACACAGCTGACACTCCTACTATCACAACACTCTTATCATCAAATTGCAGCCTGGGTAGTGGTGTTGCAATTCACCAAAGTAAATTTCCCCTCATCTTTCAAGTGGGGACCAAGCATTGCTCATCTTAGTTCAATTACAGCAATTACTGAAACAAGTGGGCTGATGGCTGAGGCTTCTAATTTCACTTTCGTATAAGCAAAGGCTGAAAGGAGTCTCAAAAATGAATGAAAAGAGTCAGGATGTGGTCCAGAGCATCTGTCCTCAGGAGACTCTTGTGTAAAACTCCTCTTCACTTCCCTTGTCTGGCAGGTAGCATTGCTGTTTGTTGGTAACGTTCCTATTTCAGCTGATGCAACAATTTCCTAACAGATACCATAGATATCATAGTATAGATTTCCTAACAGATTTCATAGATAACATGATTCATGCATAAGAGACTACAGCATATTATGATGAAAGTTTATCAGTAATAAGACAAAATTTAGTTTATAGTGTTAACGTAATGTACTACAGAGATGCTTTAGAGAAAGCAAGAACAAATATGTCCTTTCTCTATTCTCAAAACCTTGTCCTTTTTTGGTTGCATATGCTTTCAGTCCCTCTGAATTTTGACATCATATTGCCCAGAATACCTCAGGAATACTTTTCCTACTCCTTTCAAAGAGTGTGCACTATAAATAGCCTAGTACTGTGTAATGAACAAAGTTTTCTAAAAGAAGATGTCCGCACCCTGATTTTCTTTTTTGTTCAATTAAATTTCTTCTTATTAAATGAATAAGCACATAAAGTCTTTATCTGAGAACTGTGTTGTTTTAACCTGTAGACATTGCTTTATATTTCAGTTTCCTAACTCAGCTTTGCTTTTTATAGTGTATTTCATACTGGAGATGAATGATTGACTTAGAAAGCCTAAGTGAATGATTTGTTGATGGAAAAAATTATTTTGAGGTTTTATGGAATATCATTGGATTTTATATCTAAGCTATGTCTTAGGAGAATAAATGTAGTTTGTGATCACAGTTAATTACAGAAACCAGCAGAACACCAGAAACTGCCATTTGCCCTCTCAGCTCTGCGAATCAAAATTTCCAACTGCAGGCACTGTACAAAAAATGGTTTTGCTGATGCATTTGAACAGAACTAGAGCAGAGTCCTGCAGCCAGTTAGGTTAATAAGAAAAAATGTTATTACCTTTTTCCCCAAGGATACCATTAATTTAACACTGGCAAGCTATCATTAGTGCTGTGTGAAATGACTAATTTTCCCTCAGGAGGGGTTCGTATGTAAGACATGGGGTTTTCCCTAAGTGCTCACCAGTCTGTGTGAATCAGAGGTGAGATTTTCACTGCAAGTGATAGGAAAAAGCTGCATATGGATTGCTGGTTTTACTTCCAGTGTTGTGGCCTTTATTTAAGTCACTGCATGCAGTATCAGAATTAAACCTTCAAGACTAACTTGAACAAAAGAATCAAACATCTTTACACCTCCAAAAATGCTTGCTTGCTCTTTTTGTTCCACTGTTACCCCTGTGTAACACTCTCTCTCAGAAGACCCTGTCTCTCATGAT
>VWZD01005122.1:1223389-1293505 GCA_013396695.1 Sakesphorus luctuosus | reverse complement strand
AAGAGTTATTAGTTCCAATTTTTAATTCTTTTTTAATTAGCAGTTATCAGTTTTTGTAGCTTTATATGATATATTTAAAAATTGAGGTTATTAAAACAGAGGTTGCTTTCCTATGGATAGCAGTAAGAGCAATCCTGGATTGTCGGTACATGTGGATTCTCTTTGTATGTGCTTAAAGATTTCTCTGGCACTATTGTCATACATTCCGATCTAGCCTTCCACGCTTGCAAAAAATAAGGCAATTAAAATGTTCTTATGAACAAATGGGATAGGCTTGCAGAGTCTAGAGCATTTGTGGCCTAGAAACCAGGGACGTGACTTATTAATGAAATGAATCATTAGATAATAGTGTCCCATGAATTTTAAATGGAGTTTTCTAAAGTTCTCATGGGTAATATGATGTGAAGTGACTTGTATTGACTTACAAAGAAAAATGCAAGGTGTTTTAGTAGAGAATTAGCTTATTAAGAGAATTAAATTTCTAAATACACCTCTCCAGAGTTAGTTTGCAATAGCATTTCAGTCTAATTTCTGTTCTCACGGTTGACGTTGCTCTACACAGCTGACACTCCTACTATCACAACACTCTTATCATCAAATTGCAGCCTGGGTAGTGGTGTTGCAATTCACCAAAGTAAATTTCCCCTCATCTTTCAAGTGGGGACCAAGCATTGCTCATCTTAGTTCAATTACAGCAATTACTGAAACAAGTGGGCTGATGGCTGAGGCTTCTAATTTCACTTTCGTATAAGCAAAGGCTGAAAGGAGTCTCAAAAATGAATGAAAAGAGTCAGGATGTGGTCCAGAGCATCTGTCCTCAGGAGACTCTTGTGTAAAACTCCTCTTCACTTCCCTTGTCTGGCAGGTAGCATTGCTGTTTGTTGGTAACGTTCCTATTTCAGCTGATGCAACAATTTCCTAACAGATACCATAGATATCATAGTATAGATTTCCTAACAGATTTCATAGATAACATGATTCATGCATAAGAGACTACAGCATATTATGATGAAAGTTTATCAGTAATAAGACAAAATTTAGTTTATAGTGTTAACGTAATGTACTACAGAGACGCTTTAGAGAAAGCAAGAACAAATATGTCCTTTCTCTATTCTCAAAACCTTGTCCTTTTTTGGTTGCATATGCTTTCAGTCCCTCTGAATTTTGACATCATATTGCCCAGAATACCTCAGGAATACTTTTCCTACTCCTTTCAAAGAGTGTGCACTATAAATAGCCTAGTACTGTGTAATGAACAAAGTTTTCTAAAAGAAGATGTCCGCACCCTGATTTTCTTTTTTGTTCAATTAAATTTCTTCTTATTAAATGAATAAGCACATAAAGTCTTTATCTGAGAACTGTGTTGTTTTAACCTGTAGACATTGCTTTATATTTCAGTTTCCTAACTCAGCTTTGCTTTTTATAGTGTATTTCATACTGGAGATGAATGATTGACTTAGAAAGCCTAAGTGAATGATTTGTTGATGGAAAAAATTATTTTGAGGTTTTATGGAATATCATTGGAGTTTATATCTAAGCTATGTCTTAGGAGAATAAATGTAGTTTGTGATCACAGTTAATTACAGAAACCAGCAGAACACCAGAAACTGCCATTTGCCCTCTCAGCTCTGCGAATCAAAATTTCCAACTGCAGGCACTGTACAAAAAATGGTTTTGCTGATGGATTTGAACAGAACTAGAGCAGAGTCCTGCAGCCAGTTAGGTTAATAAGAAAAAATGTTATTACCTTTTTCCCCAAGGATACCATTAATTTAACACTGGCAAGCTATCATTAGTGCTGTGTGAAATGACTAATTTTCCCTCAGGAGGGGTTCGTATGTAAGACATGGGGTTTTCCCTAAGTGCTCACCAGTCTGTGTGAATCAGAGGTGAGATTTTCACTGCAAGTGATAGGAAAAAGCTGCATATGGATTGCTGGTTTTACTTCCAGTGTTGTGGCCTTTATTTAAGTCACTGCATGCAGTATCAGAATTAAACCTTCAAGACTAACTTGAACAAAAGAATCAAACATCTTTACACCTCCAAAAATGCTTGCTTGCTCTTTTTGTTCCACTGTTACCCCTGTGTAACACTCTCTCTCAGAAGACCCTGTCTCTCATGATCCTGCTTAGATTGAGAACAACACTATTTTGTTTGGTTGGTTGTTTCCTTTAAAAAAAAAAAAAAGAACAGAAAAGGTAAGCAAACCCCCCAAAACACAGGTGATTTCCCATTCTTTACCCATCACAATAAAGCCTTGTTGGTTGAAGCTGAGATGGTAGTTATATGGCCTTTTATTGGCAGAGTGGTTGAGGGAGAAATAGAGACCAGAAAGATCTATTTTTGGTTTTCTTGGAGGGTTTCTTTGGTGTGGCGTTTGTTCTTGGCTTGGATTTGGTTGTCTTTTACTTGTTTGAAGGAGCTTTTCTTGTTTTTTCTTAGTATTTTGCTCTGTTGAGGTGGCTTTGCAGCGTTGTTCTGTTTTACTCAGGCAGTGCAGAGGACATGGGTGCACATCACTGTATATGATATTGACTTCCCTTGCTGCCTTTCTTTGAGACTATGTGCTCTCAGTCTCCAAATTATCTGACACTATTTTTGAGAAACATATTGCCTTATAAACTTAAGTCATTTCATTATTTGCCAGCAGAGTTGCCTTTATGATGTCTGGAAAATTGTTTAAACTTCTTATTCCTCTTGATGTCTTCTCCAATATATTTCAAGGGAGAGTTCTTATTATCTGTATGTTTAATATTTCAGCAAAACAGTTCCTGCACAAGAACTGTATCATCACAGAACTCAGCTAAAAAAGGTGAAAAAATTATTTAAATTTATTTATCTTCATCCTCCTTAACTCTTTAATACTTAACTTACATTAACAAAATGTATCTCTATTTCCATGTATGCATATTGCTGCATCCCAACCCCTCCATCCCCACAGTGTCTTTAAGTGTAGGTACGTTACTTCTGCCTCCTTCTTGTTCTCTAGCAATTCCTGTAAAATTTGTCTTTTCCTAGATGTGATGACTGGCCTCAGCTCCTCTCTCTTCATCTGTCAGCACATTAGATCCTTAGCTGAGCAAGGTGGATTTGCAGTCTTGCATATCCTCTTCCCACAGGTTGTCTTGAGGCTGCTCCCATGATGGCATTCTGAGAATGGGTGATGTCCTTAAGCTCCACCTTACTAAAAGTATGAACTTTCAAATCCAGCAGAAATATCCACATGACCATGTGAGTTCTGGTATGGTCTGGTGGATTTCTTGCACCTGTGCAGGGAAGTTGCTGTTATTTTGGGGGTTTATGTTTTCTTCTTAACCTCTCTGTCTTGTAAGTCTTGCCCATTCTGCTTGCAATAGTCTCTTCACACACACAAAGACAGTTGCAGAAGAATTGAAAAGGGTGACAACATAAGCTGGTGAAATGCCTGACAGAAGGTACATCACAGTATTTGGAGGATTTAGTAGCCCTGAGGCTGTTCCTGGTTCATAACTCTGCACTGTGTTCTGATCCTGTTTAACACGTGTAGAATATCAGTGTGTGTAGATGACACTGTGAAACAAATATCAAGAAAAATCTAAATTACATCCAATTCTTTTTGAAAGAATAAGAGTAATGCTTTTAGTGAGAGACAGCCAACACCAGAACTGGGGGGAAAAAAGCACGACCACAGCTGCAGTTGGGAGTTTTATCAGTGGTGTCCATAGAGCCAGGACATAACTCCAATGAAAGGCATGCTCTGATCTTCATAAAACGTTGCAGTATTCCAAAATTATCACTAATGACAATATTTATCAACTGGAAAAAAATCCATCCCTAAAATATTCCCTTGTGCTTCAAGTTAACACTGAAAACTTGCTTTACAGAGCCTTTTAAAATTTATAACTTTTGATAGGTTTGACATTTATATTGCATATATTCTATAAAGCTGTAGCTTCAAAACATTTGAATTTTTAAAGCTGTTTTTGTTATCAAATAGCAAGGGTAACTACAGGAATAGGACAGTAGCGTAATTACATTATTAATTTAAAGAGATTTTTTTTCTCACTCCCGCTAAGTTCATAAAATTATAAAATAACCTCCTACTGTTTAATACAGTGTGAAAGAAATAACTTGTGTATAACTGAATAATTCTAAGTACATCTTTAATCCACTGAATTATCTCTTCAAAGGGCATCTTATTAAACAGTCATCTTTATTTTTGGGAAGGGAAATTAAAAATATATATATATACAAACAGTAGCTAATTTAAGAAAAATAAGGTATAGTACATGTACTAGTCAAGGTTCATCATGTTGAGTAGAATACTTTTGTTTTTAAATGTGAATACATATGACATGGAACATGTAGTTGTAAGAGCTGTGATTAGCATGAAGTTAAGGGGGATTTTTTTTAAAAAAATAATATCTGAAAGGGTAGAGAGATAAACTATTTCACATAATTTTGTCCCCATCTAGGTATACTTCAAGTTCATAAAAACAACTGCAAAACTAAACCAGGACTCTTCAATGATAACTTTGAATAATTAAAATTGTGTAGGTTCTGTTTTTCAGTTTTTCAGCACCATCTCTTCTCCTGACAAGTTTATCCCACACCTATTAGCAGTACTGGACCATTTAATATGGACATGATACCCCTGAGAAAGTGGCAAAATGGAAATTAACAAAGTTCCAGAAACTTTTGGTATGGGGTTAAGAGTCCTGCAAAATTTTGTCAAAGTGTGTCTAGTAAATCTGTTCTGTACATAACACACTTTATCTCTGTAGACAGCTACTAGTAACTGGGAGCCAAGACCTGAAAAGTAATCACAGGATCACACCATAAATCCAATCAAGCAAGGAGATGACATTGTAACAAGCCACTGATAGAACCAGAGAAGTTTTACTTGAACTTTGTGCTGACCTTTGGTCATTAACATAGTGAAATACCTGCCCATTTGCTCTAGAAGCCCCCAAGTCACGTAAGCCTCTTCCCCACAGAGGATGGCAGTAAAATACTTGTATACCATTAAATAGAAACAAAAGAAGCCAATTTTTACAGATTTGAGTTGTTGCATATATGGGAAATGTTGATCTTTCCCTGTTTGTAGTGCATAAAAGCAAATAGCTGGCACACTGAGGGTGTGTGAGCTCTGTGGGTTTACCACCCAGCAACATCTTCACACAGACATTAAATAAATAGCTTGACTCTGTGTGTTCATTGGTTTCCAGCATACCAGCCAAATGAACCCGTATTAGGGACAACAAATCCAGGCTCTGCTTTTGCCAGACAAAGAGAGATGGAATTTTTTCCACTGTCAGAAACAAACCACTACAAGAAAGTACAGATATTATTTAAACTGATTTACAGGAAAAGGCACCTCCTCCCCTGAATTTCATTTCTAAAAGCAAATGAGTTCCAATTGTAAGCTCACTTTGAATAATTTCACATTATTGAAGTCTTTTGAATATTGCTATTTAAGTCAGCCCTTCTGTTACTTGCATACCTTTCTTTGGAGTGACAGCTGCTTTTTGCAATTGTGTGTGTGAATATTTTTTTCCTGAAAAAAAACCCCAACAGGATGAAACAGCAAATTCTTTAGTTAAAGCACTGTTTAGCATAGTGAAAGAGGAAGGGCACATGTGAGAGCTGATTACCTGGGGTACTGAGGGCTCATAAACCCGCAGAACACATGCTTGCAGAGAGAGTGGATATCACTTGCTCTTTCCTCTGGTGGATGCAGAAAGCTGAGGTGAATGGTAGTGTCCTATTGGAGAGACCTGGGATGTGAGGAGCCCATGCACAGCCAAATCCTGAGGCTGGTTCATCTGATCTCTCTAAGCACTGTATAGTTATGGGCAGGGCTGTGCTGCTGTCTGTGTGCAACCCCACCCGAAGGAGGGAGGGAAGATGCTGGAGCTGTGCTGTTCCAGCCTCTTCTGGCTCCCACCTCTGGGAAGGGAAGAGAGGAAATCTGCCCACTGGGTGCCTCCAGTGCAATTCCCACAGGTGGTCCCAGGGCCCAGCATCTCCAAAAGTTCACACTGATGATTAGTGTCTGCAGAGACCATGTTATTTGGTATCATGAGGTCAGGATGAAGTCCATTTGCTTTCACCTAGCTGGAAACAAAAAGATTTTGATGTTTATGTTGAATTTGATATAGATTTTTCTTTTTTTATGCAAGAATGCCACTATGATGGAAGGCTGCCCTTGGGATGATTTCAAACAGTTGTGCATTTGAGCAAAGCTGAATGGTAGATTTCGTGGTGGATCATATATATGGGAGAAAATAGCAAAGAGCATTGAAATAATAGATTATATTTTTTAAACAATGATGCTCTTTCCTCTGGCAATATTGCTTTCTGTTGTGTAGTGATAGTTCCTACATTATATCAGTATTTGGAAGTTTCAAACAATTTAAAGAACTTTTATGTAAGAGGTATTGTTAATAAAGGACCTTAGAATCTGGCTCAGTATATATTCAAAATAACTCTACAATTACAGTTACTGAGAGAGATTGCTAAATGTCTTTGTTCTCTAGAACTTTGGTCATTTATCCTGAAAATACAAATTGACTCACAGGATTCAGTATTGAAAGGTAAGCACATCTGGGGAGAAAACTGAAAGGCTTAAGCTTCTTTGTTTAAAACAATTCTTCAGAAACCAACAAAAGAATTGCTTGATCAAGTCATAGATCAGTAATGACATCTCTTTCTGTATTTTTAGCATCATGCATCTGTTGCATGTAGTAGTTAATCTGATTCATTATCTTGTTACATTCTGACCCTCACAAATTTTGCATACTAAGATAATACTGGAAAGGTGTTTTTTGCTCAGCAAAGCTGGTACTCAGTGAGATCCTCAGGGAGGATGGTGCTGTGGATCACTGTGGAATAAAAAGTGTATCATAAACAGACTAACTGGCTGTGAAATATTACTGAGATCATACTAACCAAATTGGGATTTGTATAGGTAATACCTTGTGAAAACCTTGTCTCTAATGTGATCTGATAAATTTCCCTATAGCTCACCAATTTGCAGTCACAGGCATGGAAGTGTGCTGTTTGGTTCAGAGACAAACACTGCAGACCCAACAATATTTTATCTTAATTTAAACCTTAATCCAGTTAAATAGAATCTGAACTGTAATAGTAGTGTTAAATCACAGAAATGGGAATAGTGCTAACAACAGGACATTATCTTTTATTGAGGGCAAGCAGCAGGGTTGCTGCTAATGAGGACATCATCAATTTATCAGTTAAAGGTCAATCTAAAAGGATTTCTGCCCTCTGCCTGTCCCTCGCCCCCCATGTTTTTTACTCTATGTTGTTGCTGTCTGGACCCTGAATCATTTTTATCAATCATACTCTGCTATGACAGGAGACATCTTAATGCAATATCTTCAGTGTTTACAAGAAATACAGATTTGCCTAACTGGGAAATTCTGTCTTCCTCTTATTTTTTTGTCCTGCCATTTCCCCTAAAGTTTCTGTTCATCTTTAAAACTTAACACAAAAGAATTCTTTGATGGTATGAATTTCTTGCTGACTAGTATGTTTTACTGTAACAAATCTGGGAAAAGGATTCAGTACCCTTCACACATTTTGTGGCTCTCAAAGACAAGAACTTCTTAATTCCAGATTGAAAATTACAGGTCCATCTCTTTAAAAGGCTTCTTGATTGCAAAAATATGAAGTAAGATATAACTTGTTGCTTACAGTGGCATTTTAAAGATTAGAGTAATTGAATTACAACTTATTCCACAGTAAAATCCAATTTAGATTTTATTATAAGAATTTAATTAATTTATCCCTTCTCAAACTTTTGCCATATATTAGCTTCAACATGGCAATGAGAAAGATATTTCTTTAGTGGAACTGTCAAACTCACAGGATCCCTTTTCACAGGATCTGTCTGGCATGGCTTTCCATTTACCAAGGAACAAGACCTTGAGAATCAACTAAAAGAAACACTATGGTTTCCTGCACCTCATTGGGAAAATGTTAGAAGTTCCATATCAGCTACTTGTAATTTCCCTATCTCTGGACATAAGGAACTTGGGGATATTCTTGCTTTTCCTAATTTTGTAATTTATTTTAATCCATTTACATAACTAATCATCCTGATTCTTGCATTGCTTTTTTATTCTTTGTAATCTCATCATATATGGATTTGTACTTTAAAGAAAGCAATTTAAAAAGGATTTTGACAGGAAGACTGCAAGTTCTTAGAATAGAATAGAATCATAGAATTGTTACTGTTGGTAAAGACCTCCAAGATCATTGAGTCCAACACTTGCCTGAACACAACAACTCCAACCCACAGCACTAAGTGCCATTTCCTGTCATTTCTTGAACACTTCCAGGGATGCTGGCTCCACCATTTCCCTGGGCAGCCTGTTCCAATGCTTAACCACCCTTTCAGAGAAGAAATTCTTCCTGATGTCCAACCTGAAGCTTCTCTGGCACAGCTTGAAGCCATTTCCTTTTCTCCTGTTGCTTCTTACCCGGGAGAAGAGGCCAACGCCCACCTGGCTACAACCTCCTTTCAGGAAGTTATAGAGTGCAATAAGATCTCCCCTGAGCCTCCTTTTCCCCAGGCAATATTTTTTACTTCTCACACCATTTCAAAACAGTATTTAGTCTAAACAGACCCTTTTTAAAGTAAAAAGAAAGTTTAACATTTATGCACAGAAAATCAGAAATGCTGAAAATATGGCATTTAGAACTGTAACTTTAAAGTAAGGCCACACTTTCATGCAGACTTGCACTGTTCTAGTATTACAATTACTGTGATTGTACCCAGGAGTCCCTCTCAATGTCAGCACACGCATTATGCCAAAGAACTGAGGTACCAGTTTCAAAGGAGATGAGAGTCTGTGCAATAAATGTGACAGACAGACACGGCTTGGTAGACAGGCAACTGGGAAACAAGAAAAGTCGTCATGATAAATGCTGGAGTCAGCAGGTTTAGTTAAATTATTAGGGTTTTAAACTAATTTACTTAGTGAATAGTCCTAAAAAGATTAAAAATGGATAATATATTGATTTTTCTTAACCTTGTGAGGAATCAGTTTAACCTAGTCTGATGTTTCAGGTTTTAAACAGTTTAAGAGTGTCTACACAGAAGTTTTGCACCACTTTAACTAAATTAACCTTGAACCAATTTAATTTGGGCTGCTATAATGTTTTGGACAGGAAACACTGTATAAAATACTTAATAGTAAGAATAAAGTGGTTCTAATCTCAAATTAATTATCAAAGTCTGCCTCCAGTTACTTATATGTCATGCTTCATTAAAATTAGTAGGATTGGACTACATTGGGAAAACAATCTTCAGCCAGAGGTTGGCCTTATTGAAAACCAATGCTTTTTTTGAGGTGTAACTTCATCCAGGTGATAAGTGAAGGCTTTAGCTTTTTCACATGTAGATAGAGCTTCAATTCTTCAATGCTCCCAGACTTCTAGGTCAGTACCAGTAAATTCCACAAGGTGGAGGGAGGGGAGGAAATAAAATATAATAATGGGCTGTGTGTTTAAATTCTGATTCAGGCTGCTTCTTGTCTCTTTTTTAAATCCTTAGTTAGATAATCTATACTGTTTCTCAAAAGTACTACAGTGATCCTGAATCTCCTTTGCTTCTAGGATCTACTCTGGAGAATGCATACATGCCCAGACAGTTCTTATACAAACTCTTCTTCAGTCCAGCTTGTGTGCTGTCTCATCAGCTTGATGCAGTTCTCAGTAATGCACAGACAGTTCTTATACAACCTCTTCTTCAGTCCAGCTTGTGTGCTGTCTCATCAGTTTGATGCAGTTCTCAGTAATGTCTGTGAGCACCCTCCTCCTGGGGTGACTTTATTGAAGCTTGGTGCTGATTCCTTCCAAAAGAGACCTGCAGCCTAAGCATATCCTAATTTAGAACTGAGCCCCTCAAATTCTCTCTCTATTATTTCTTTCTAGCAGCAAGAGAGTAAAAGGAAACCTTATTTTCTTTCTCTTGCCTAAAGGTAAGATATTGCACAGTAGTTTGGTGTGTAATCTTAAAATATGTACCCACAGAATCAAAAAATGTTCTGGGCTGAAAGGGACCTTAAAGTTCATTTTGATCCAGCACTCCTGCTGTGGACAAGGACACCTTTCACGAGACCAGGTTGTTCAGAGTTCCATCCAACCTGGTCTTGAACATTTCCAGGAATAAGGCATCCATAGCCTCTCTGGTTACCCTGTTCCAGTGCTTCACCACCCTTGCAGTAGGTTTTTTCTCAATATCTAATCTAAAACCGATTTCTTTCATTTTGAAGTAATTCCCCCTTGTCCTGTCACTGCATGCCTTTCTAAGTCTCTCCATCTTTCTTGTAGTTTCCTTCAGCTCCTGGAAGGCCATAGGTATGTATAATGTATGAAGGCTGGTTCCATGTGGAGAGGTAGACAGCATCTTTCAGGAGTTCTGGCACAATCAAATAACGTGGTACTTAATGCTGAATTTGTTCTCAGACAAACTCATGCCAGTGTATGAAAGCATAATTGGATATATACCTTCTTAAATTCAGGACTCCAACATCTCAAATATATTGGTGGTATTGTAAAAACTGCATGTAGAGGATTCATAGCTTTTTGTTTGTTTCTCTTTTTGTGCAAGGCCAGGAGCATAAGTGCTGCTTGATAAATCTTAACCATTATAAAGATTAATACACATGAGAATATTTACTGCTATTTGTAAACAGAAAATATAAAATGCTATCTCAACTGATGTAAAAAGTGTTGATGAAGCCCATTTAATTCACAGATATTGCTGATATTTTAATTCAGGGGTAGCACTGGGATGATAGAAACATATATTTCTCTGAATTTACATCTGCAGCAAAATGGGAGCTGCTAGAAATATGGTTTAAGAGCAAGTTTGCTTCTAGTTTACAATAGCAGAATCCTACGTTCACTTGATTAATAATGGGAAAAGGCTCCATTTAAAAATCCAGTCCTGTGGTTTATAGCTTGTTACAAATGCCAGAAAATAATATTGCAGATAAAACTGTATGCCACTCTCCCTACAGGCACAATGTTGCAGAATAAATATGAGTGCAGCAGCGCTAGTTTTACCTTAACAGTTTTAGAAAATTTATTGTGGCAAGTCTAGTTGGAGATATTTCTCCTCTGAACTACCTAAAAATTAAAAAGGGGAAAAAAATCTTAAATATTGGGGTGAGAAGGGTGAGAAGGGTGAGTTTCCTTTTAGACTCCTTTTCAGCTCCCTCCCAAAAAGGTATTTTCTTTGTCAAGAAATGACTGAAATGACTTGAAATCATCACATCATTGCAGTAGTTATATTTTTCATATATTTTTCCATATCTTGAAACAAGTGTCATGCATCTTCTCAAATTAACAAAATTGAGAAAAACTTAATTCTTACACTTCAAAAATTAAGGCCCAATGAGAGGGAGAGATAAATTTTATGAAGTATTAGCAAGTAGTTTTTCCACTCATTTCCACAAATTTCCACTGTCAAAATCACAGATGCTGCTTTCTGAAATTTTTATTTGAAGGTCTAATTGATGCTCTGTGGGCTTTCATTCATATTCTAAACTTGTGCTTTGTTCCAGACCTCCTTGCTTGTTGCAGATCGTCAAGTCTCAAAAGAGTTTTGGTTTGGGCAACCAGTGGCTTCCCAATCATAGTCTGTTTTCTCCTTGTCTGATGTGACTTGAAATTCACCTCTGGAATGAGCTCTTTCTGACCACCATGTAAGCGTATTTCACTTACTTGTATTGATTTTTTCTTTGGTTGGTTTGATTTGGGGTTTTTTTTCTGATGTGTCACACAGTGATCTGATGCAACTGAGATTTGCGGTGGGGAAATATTACATAGTTATTGATGATGATACAAACAGTGTAAAGTTACCTATGCAAGTTTGAGGTGGCATAAACACAGACAGGGAGTTCAGCACAGAATCAGGTTCCTGGATTGAGGCAGTGGGACTGGTCTGAGTTACCAGGTGTGTACCTTCAGTTCACCAGCTATGCTGGTTCTTTCATCAATAATAAAAGTAATTTTAAACTCCTTTGCCCACAGCCAGACAAAAGTGGTTCACAGAAGGTGATTTCCAATACTTAAAGTCCCTGGTGTAAAATTTTTAGACACATACATACCTTCCTCAGGGACCTTATGCATGTCACATTCAGCACCAATGAGAACAGCCTTTTGGTTTATTGCATTTATCTCCCACTACTTTATAGCTCTGTTTGTCATGCTAATACCTGCAGTGTACAACTTGCTGAATTTTACACCCTTTTTCACTATTTAGTTAGGTGTATGTTCTGTTTCTGTCAAATACCAGAAGCTGTTGTGAACCATTTGGATCTGACCATAAAAGAAGTCAAAGCTGCAACATTCATTGCTGCTAAATTAAGTTTTGTGATCTGTTTTCACAAAGTTCCTTTAGTCCTCTGTCAGGAAACCCCAGCACCAGGCAAATAAGCCATAGGGGGGCAGCTGAACACAGGCATTGGAAAATAATTCCATCATACACAAATGGAATTTACCTCTTCTTCCTCTTCCCTAAAACAAAATCCCAAAGTGGTTTTTTGCTATGTAGGAAAAACTAATTTCAGACTTTTTGGGGAGGAAATTCCTATTTCCCTTCTCTCCCCCAAAATGTAAAGCTCCAGAAAGAGACGAAAAGGATTGTGGCCTCTTCCCACCAGCACTGGAATGAAATGAGCTCCCACACTCTCCCTGAGGGGTTTTAATCAGGCCTCTTCTCCCACCCCTTCCTGGGGCTGCTCCCATGGCCATTTGCATCCCACCTACTCTCCTCCAGCCAACATAAATTTCTCTAGCTGACACTGGTTTGTTTTGTAACACAAGTGTTGACAGGGAATGCCAACTAGAATCCCTTGTAAGTTGCTTCTCAAGAGAATATACTACTAAGTGGAGTTACTGATGTTGAAGTAAATTATGCACCATGGAACAGCTCCATCTGGGGACCGTGCAAGGTGCAAGTTTCAGTGTTCTCTTTAAAGGTAAAACCCTTTTTGCTGGGTATAGACTTCATCCCTGTAGATTAATGCTATCATTCCACTGTGTTTTTTGGGAAATATACTCCTTTTAGGCAGCTCTACACCCTGCACATAGTACATTAAAAAGGACAATTACAAAAAGCCAGCAGACTAGATGAAGAGTTGCTCTCTGCCCTCCTTTCCAGCACAAGACTGCAGGGTAAAGGTGTTTTCCTGGAAACTGAATATATGAGCTTAATCTACTAAGGGAAAAGAAGGAATGTAATTGATATTTTCCATATTTCTCTACTGAATTTCAATGTGCTAATGCATTATCTGATCCATTCCAAACACGTCAGGGTTGTAGCTCATTGCAAGCCAGCCGTGTGATACATGTGCAATTTGTTTGCAGCTTACCAGACGTATTAGAGCCACTGCACAAGAGCTGAAGCCCAGGGAGCAGATCTGTGCTTGCACATCCATATGATCTTTATACACCTGGTGAGGATTTGACTGAGATTTCTGGAACTAATTCAATCAGAGGATACAGCCTACATAGAAACCCAGAAGAAAAGGCAAAGGCTGGAACTCAGATAAAAGTTGCCAAAGATAAAATCCTCAAGAAAAAAAAAGCAGCAAAACACAAAAAAACCCAACAACAACAACAACAAGCACCTAACCAAAAAACCCCAAACAAAACCCAGAAAAAAAATAAAAGGAGATCTGCTGATCTTGTTGCTTGAGCAAATTTGTACTTAGTAGACTGACTTCTCCGAGTCCAATTGGTATATCCTGACCCTCTGCATTTCTTAAAATACTTGGATCACATCTGTGATTCCAATTAATGATTGTAGCACTAAAGAAAAGGTTCTACACTGTGGAGGTGATAAAGGGGAGATGAAACTGAAAAGAAATTTATAGGTTATAGGAAGGGAGTTGCCATTCCATTTGAGAAAATTTTGAAAGTATTACTTTGGACAGAGCCTTAGCAATGAAAGGGGAAACACCTTTTCCTTCAGCGAGCCAAAATTTTATGGTGTTGTAAGAATTCTCATTTATGTCTAAAAACACTAAATGCAGGGAATCAGGAAAGAACTGGAGAGCCCAAACGATAGGAATATCTAAAAGGATTCTATCTGAATTTAATTTATTTCAGCCATGTTCAGTCTTTCACACATTTTAGGGTATTTCACACATTTTAGGGTATTTTATTCTTCCAGTAGAGAGTAACTGAATTGATCTGTTCTATGCATTTTCTGGAACTCTTGCTGCTTGGAACTAATACATTGCAACTGTATCACAACCTCTAAATGAGACCAAAAAGAAATCAAATTTTGAAGGGTTGCCTTGGACACCTACAGAGCTTGGATGATTAAGTGAAACTGAGTGAATAATAGGTAGGGAATAATACACTCAAAGCATTTTCATCCTTTCTTATATTAAGGAAACTTCCCTGTCCAACCATTCAAGAACCACTCTGGCAGTCACACCACATCCACCTGAGCTGGGGCTGATATCCTGTGCAGCTACACACTCCACACTCACACATTCAGACCAAGCTGGATCTGGTTTGAACTGGTTTTCGCCTGCTTAAGCAAGTTGGAACCTGTTTGTGTTGGTTAGAATAGTTTTTTTACTGTTTTTGTCTGATTTGGTCTGGTTTGATGCAGTATAATGTAGAGGAACAGATTAAGAAACTGTTATATCCATTTGAGTCGAAGACATTCCTGAAAGCTCTCCACATTCAGGTTTAACTCTAGGTCTCCCATGGCAGAGTCTTAGGCATTAGATTTCTAAAAATAAATAATTTAATGGAGTGGTACAGAAGCAGGTCTGCTTCAGCTGGGGGCCTCTGGAGGAAGATCCAGAAGAAATTCCTGGGCAATTATAGCCTTACAACTTATGCATCTGCCTCTCACACACTCTTCACAACCTTGAATGCATGTCTTTGTACAGTAGTAATTTTTGTTTGGGGTTTTCCAACACCTTACTGGGTTCTTTCTCTATGTCATAGAATCATAGAATCATAGAATCGATTGCGTTGGAAAAGACCTCCAAGATCATCAAGTCCAACCCTTGGTCCAACTCCAGTCCCTTTACTAGATCATGGCACTCAGTGCCACGGCCAATCTGTGTTTAAAAATCTCCAGGGATGGTGAATCCACCCCCTCTCTGGGCAGCCCATTCCATTGCCTGATTACTATCTCTGTAAACTCAATACTCAAGGTGTGGCCTCACCAACGCAGAGTACAGGGGAAGGATCACTTCCCTGGTCCTGCTGGCCACGCTATTTTTGATACAGGAAAGGATCCCATCGGCCTTCTTGGCCACCTGGCCACACTGTTGGCTCATGTTGAGCTTCCTGTCAATTAATACCCCCAGGTCCCTTTCTGCCTGGCTGCTCTCCAGCCACTCTGTGCCCAGCCTGTAGCGCTGCATGGGGTTGGTGTGGCCAAAGTGCAGGACCCAGCACTTGGTCTTGTTGAACTTCATCCGATTGGATCTCATGCAGGCCAGCCATTAATTGTTCTTATCTTGTCAAGCTGTGACTTCTGCTGACAACTGGAGCCTCCTTTGTGATTCTGGGGCAGCTCCTCACTGGCAGAGCATGGGAAACTACAAGAAACTTAGGATAATTGTTACTTAGCAACAACAAATACATCAGGATATTATCAATATTCTTCTCATACTAAAGGCAAAGCACAGCACTGTATGAGGTGCTAGGGAAACCACTTATAAAATTAATTCTATTCTATATGAAAACATACCTGGATGTAAGTTCACAGCTTGCAGCTTGAGGCTTCAGCAAACCTCGGTACTGCACACTAAATCACACAGTATCATAACTCTGTGTAACTCATTCTAGTTAAAACTGATTTATTCAACACAACTAATATCTCTCAGCAATATAATGATGCAGTATTTGGGATCTAGATTCTCTGGGAAACTCATGTAATTTCTTGGTTCCCTCTGCATTAAAATTGTAAACATCCATCTTCTGGTGTCCCTCTAGTAACATATCAGGGAATATTGTGCTTAAAATACTAAGCACAACAGGATTGCAGCCCCAGAATGTAGCCTGGCTCATTGCAAGGACAGTTAGAATCAGAGAGATGAAGGGATGAAGAGATCAGATGGTAAAAATAAAAAGAATTGTGCAAAAATCAACCCTTTTTACTCAAATCTCACACTCCCCAGGAGACACCAGCTGAATATTGAATCTAAAAGTAAGTATACTGGGAAGCCAAAGAGATTCCCAAAGAGAATACATTTAATGTTTCAGAGACCACAATGAGCTTTACTTAAATCAGTTGTCAGAGCTAAACATCTGCAGGTCTGACTGTTGAATTTCTCCCTTAGAATGCAGTGTTTTATAAGACATGCTAGATGGGTGCTGACTCTATACAGTTTAACGCTCCCTCCAGTGATGTGTTACTTCTATAATTAGAGCTATTCTTTTGATCCCTCCAAGTATAATTTCCTTTTGTATCTTGTGTTTGTTTTCATTAGGTTTCCATGGAAATCTTGGACTTGTAATTGATTTTTTGAAGTAGATGTGAAGCATTCTAGTTAGGATAGTTTCCACTAGACTATACAATGCTACCCTCTAGTTCTTTTACAGTACAATAGCACCTTCCTTTAAATCTTTGTGCAGGTGTAACAGGCTAAAAACATGTTTAATAGATCTCAACCAACTTTTTTGTGTGTGTGTGTATTTTGACTATCAGCTCAGAGGAGAATAATCACCCTATTTCAGTGCACCTTCTGTTGGAAGGAAAACAGCTTTCCAAGAGGGTTTGTCATCAGAATCAGGATAAGAGTTGTTGAAAATATTTGCTGCTGTGGGAGGATGCCATTAACTTGCTGCTTGTATTTTGCTGCTACAAGTTGTCAGGGGGGAAACACTGAACACTGTTCAAATTCAGTTCTGATATTTCAGGTGCTGAGCTAAACTTGCAATGTTGTGTCCTGCCTGGTAAGCATTCAGATTAAAGTTTTTCAAGGATAGCAAAAGGAATTAAGATAACCCACAGCCAAATCTATCTTTTTATCTGGTTATGAAGTGCTTAACTTGAAAATACAGTACACTGTTGATCTTGTATTAACTAATTATGGGAGTGAATTGTTAAAACACAGTGATTTTCAAGTCTCTGACATAACTATTCTCCAGGCATTTTAGTATATTCCATAATTTCTCATTTTGTGCTTCAGACACAGAAACCTATGGTTGAAATCACCCTATACTCTTAATCAAGATACCCTAAAAGCAAGGTTTTCACTGATTCTTTTTCCTGTTTTTTCTCACTGCTCTGGACATACTATCAACATGGCACTGATCTTGGTGGTATATAGTGCATAACCCCCATAGTCAGAAAGTGCTCCTTTGTTTGTAAATCACCAAACAGAGTAGCTGGAGAGAACATCAGATGAAATATCTGTGCATTTTCAAGTTGCAAAATCAACACTAAATATTCAGGGGTTAATATGGAGTTACTACAGTTTCATACACGTAACCCTGTTCCACAGGTTGAGATACTCTCCATTGGGATATAAAGCATTTTAAAATACAGTAGTAACCATTACCATAACTATTGAAGGCATCTCTTGTTCAAATCAATTTCAGCATAACAATGGTCAAACATGAAGTCCCATTATCCTTCACATGACAGAAGTTAACTGGAATGCCAATGATTTGAAGAAAGATAGTAAAGTGAAATGATACAGAAATCTGTTAAGTAATTTTTGAGAGCATCTGAGTACTTAGTGTCAATATTTGAGATTTCAAATTTTTCAAATTTAGGAAAAGTCTGATTCTGTGGTCTGAAATACCATGCTTAATGACAGTTATGTGAGCTTTAAATAACAATGCATGCTACATTTTCTTCATATCTCTTTCCATGTTAATCACAACATTGCCCAAAATTAAAGTAAATTGTAGTATTTTTTGTTCTAAAATCACAAAAGAATGTAATTATTTAATGAAATGCATTAATAATAATGTCACTGGAATAATTAATAATAGCTTACAGGTAATCCTCTAAAGATGTAAAATTTGATTCACAAGTTTGCCTCAAGCTTATCCAATCTATGTGAAACTCCTGGCATGCCCAGTATTTTATAGGAATTTGTTCAGGTGCATCCTACATCCAGCTACCCTGAAAAAAAAGGAAAAAAAAATCGCTGTATGGTATTTCAGTGCTCAAGTTCCAGATACATCAGGAACTTTAAGCTACAGAACACTGCAAAACTAGCATGACTGAAATGAAGAATAAAGGGTGAACAATGAAGAAAATGAGCTTGAAATTCAAGTGAGAGCTTGGTGTGTATTGATCTTCTCAGTTCTGTGTGAGAATTAATCTAGTACTTGGTAATAATTTTTTAGAAAGAATGGACTGTCTCAGACATACATTTTGATAATTTATCAAAAATGTCAAAGTTTGTTTCTTCTCCTTTTTATATTCCTAATGTTCAGAAATCTGGCCTCGTTGAAGCTCAAGCATGAAAAAATATGACTTCAGATTCATCCATCCTTGACTGTCATTTTGACATGGCAGGATTGAACAGGTGAGCATCAATCAGTTCATGAAAAGACAGATCTCATTTGAATTAGAACAAATGATCAAAGAAAAGAGATATTTGGATTAGGCTTTATTTTTTTTTATTTCAATAGAATGTACATCTGTTAAGCTGAAATTGCCTTTATCAGTCCTTTGTCTTCTGGCATATAGTAGTGCACTATCCATGCAGAAGTGCTAATGATACCAGGTCCACAAGCAGGACATGCAATGTCTCGGGTTTGACTTCTCTTAATGCACAGGCAACGTTTCCAGGATGACAGAAGTTCACAGGTTTGTGAGTAGAAATGTGGAGAGATCAGTCTGAGAAGTGTGTGGTGTGATTTCAGATTTATTAGGCAAGTCATCTTTTTGAGTGAATGCTGCCTTGTTTTTCAGGAAATCAATATCAAACAACACTTCTTGAAGCAGGACAAAAAAAAAAAAAAAGAGAAAGTGGATTCCCAAAACAGACTCAAGGGAAACTTGTGTCTTTCAGCTTCTGATATCTAACTTGGTGAATGAAGACACGTCTTAGTGTGTTTTTATATGGCTGTACACAAGGAAGTTATTTTTGTCTAATGTACAAAATGATTAGGTGACACATTTGTGAAGGGGACAATGAATAAGCATTTTTGAAATCTAGCTGCCACCCTCAGGAAAGGTAGAATAGTGAGGAGCATGGTCTCTTGACAGCATGGGCAGCCTAATCCTCCTCCTCCATGGAAGAGGAGGCTCTCTGCCTTCATTCTACATCTTTGTCTCAATTCCTGACAGCAGTCCTATCCCAATTTTTGTCTATATCTAATGTTCCCTAGACCCTCTTACATAAACTGATCTCTTCATTCTGCATTAGTGAATTGAAGCATTCTAATTTTCAGGTATTGCTTGCAAACTTCAGTGAGTCAAATTAGCTTGGTGAAAACTCTGACAAAGGTTTAGGGTGAGCAGTGGCCAGAGCAAGGAGCGCAAAAGAAAAGAGGTGGAGGAGCCAGTGGCAGCTGTGAGTCCTCAGATGGCTTCCCATTAGACCAGAAATTGTTTTAGGAAGCTCTTCTTAAAATTGCAGCCCCTGGAGAGACCACGGTGGAGCAGGTATCCACGCTGCACCCACACTGGAGCAGGTGGAAAAGTGTGAGGATTAAGGACTGGCAGAGAGGACCTGTTATGGTCTGACCACAGCCTCCATTCCCCATCCTCTCACATCACTCACCATGGAGAGAGGCTGAGGAGTTAGCAATGAAGGAGTCAAGGTGAGGCTGGGAGAAAGCAGTGTGGGAAAGGTCAACCCACCAAAATAGGGGAAATAATTTGTAAGTCTAGCTATAAAGAATAGTGCCCAGCTATAGGAGCTAAAACAATTTGCAGATGTAAGAAAGAGGACCAAGCACCACCTCCATATAAGCAACCTCTAAAGCCAGATTGCAGAGCCCATCAAAAATAGTGAGATGATGTAGTGGGTGCAGCCTATTTCTGCTCTCCAGAACTTTCTTAATTTTTATTGTAAACAGATGTCTCTGGTATTCATACACTGAGCTTTCTTCCACAGCCCTAAAAGGGACCAACATTTTCCTAACCGGTTGTTGCAAAGCCTGAGGATGCTTCTCCTTGTGTGAGTGCATTGCTTTATGAAACAACATCCATACATAGTAATACTTCCAGAATTTGTTGGGTTTCTTATGTTCTTCCTTGTGACTGATTTTCTTAGTTCTGCTTTCTGGTACTCTTAATGGACTCCTATGTTGTCTATTGATCCTGTTAACCCAAACAACTTCTGAAAATCATTACAATTGAAGTGAAAATATATAAAGTAGAAAATAATGGAGCCTTTTGTTATAGGATTGCTTGAAGTTAAAAACATTACATCCTCACCTGTAGCATTACATGGATAAATACACCTACAAAATTACATCTTACTATAGCAATACTTTTGTTGAAAGATTAGTTGTATATTCAATAGCGATTCTTCAGTGTTGTTTCAAGATTTTTCTAAAAAAAGTTAATGGTTCTTGTCAAAATTTCTTGGGATTTGAAGTAGTGTATCTTATTGTGTGTTCAGAGACAGAAAAAATGTGAGTTATCCAGTTTGACTCACAATTGCTCTTTCATAGTATGTGTTTGCAAGTTGTTTGCAAGGCAGTCCACCTTTTGAAAAAGCTTTTTGTCTTGGCTTCAGGGTTTTTTTGGACAAAGCAATAATAACAATAATGAAGTACTGATTGATAGTTCAGAGCCTCAGGACAAAATCTAACTAGTGGATAATCTATTAGATAAGCACATATGGACAGAAGACCAAGACTAATATATGTATGGAAGGAGTTAAATTACTTTACAGAATATTAAGCCTCCACCAGCAAAGTCTAGACAGAAGAGTGCCCTTGCTGTGCAAAATGATCACTGAATGACTATTCCTGTGCTCGTGGAGCTCTAGCGAAATCAGCAGTTCAGGAGCTGGTGTCAGATTAAATGGCAGAATCACATCCTAAGGAGTGATTGAGAAATTGTCTGAGACTAGTTATTGTACTAAATTATCTTGTTACTGTGTTCTTTGGCAGGAGAGAAACTAATTAGGGAGTTACAAAACACCATGAACATCATCTCTCCCAGTTGCACAGCAAAATTTTAATTCTCCTGCCAGTGGCAAAAAACTGATTTCCTGTAGACAGATGGAGCTGGGAGTTGCTGAAACCCTCTAAGACCTTCGAAGAAAGTGCAACAGAGCCTCTCCCTACTCTTCTCTTGTTCTCTTTGCTTTCTGTTGTTTACTCTGCTAATTTGCCTGAAGCTGTTTGTTCTGGTTGGTTTGTATTTGCTTTAGAGGATGTTGCTTAACACAGATTGTATCTCGTGTTTGCTTTTTAAATTCAACCATCACCCTACTCTCAGAGTCAAAAGTTGTCTGCAATACCCAAAATTCACACAATTCACCCTGGGGGAAAACAAAACAAAACAAAACAAAACCCCCTTTGATTATGCTGGAAATGAAATGCGATAGCTTGTAGAGTTTAAAGTTGACAGGTGAGCTTCAATTATGCTCAATATTTGTCTATGGTCTCTTTAAGCAATATTAACACATACGTAGGGTGATAAATGGCAAAGAGAGCATGGTATTTCCACTGCTGCGGGAGCTGAGGGGGCAAAACCTGGTCCCTTGCCCAGGGATGGAGCTGCTCCTGGTTCCCTTTCCCAGGCATGGAGCTGCTTCTGGCTCCCTTGCCCAGGGATGGAGCTGCTCCTGGTTCCCTTGCCCAGGCGTGGAGCTATTTCTGGCTCGCTTGCCCAGGGATGGAGCTGCTCCTGGTTCCCTTGCCCAGGCATGGAGCCTCTCCTGGCTCAATTGTCTATGCATGGAGCTGCTCCAGGCTCACCAGCCCCGGAACGGAGCTGCTCCTGTCTCACTTGCCCAGGGATGGTGCTGCTACTGGCTCCCCAAAGTCAAACCTAATAGATGCTGTGGGGTAATGCTGAAAAGTCACCTCGGTTTGCTGTGCCGAGAGCTTTTAGGAACACAAAATAAATCTGGATGAACTTGCAGCCCTCTTGACTATCAGTGATTTCTTTATATTTTCTAAAAGAAAGAAAAGGCAGGCAACGAGCCTTCCTTCCGTGTTACATGGATAAAACTTCAGGAAGTAAATCCCTCTCTCCTTTTCCGGCTTTGCTGCCGCAGGCACGTGTCACCCACTAAGAGCAGAAAAATTACAGCATTTTTAAAAGCAAAAATATTCCTCAGTCCGAAGAACAGCACTTCTAAGACGACAATTATCCCACGACGCAATTTGCAGTGGTGTGCAATCCCAGAAGGAGCCAGCAGGTGGCGCTGCTCCCCCGCGCCGGCGGGAGCGGGCGGGATCCACCAACGGGGCCGCGTCGGGATGGGGGGATCGCTCCCTCGGGAGCCTTCCCTGGGTGCTGTTTGTGACACCGATCTGCTGAGGACTGTTGGCATGCACGAAATTCCTCCTTTAATTCCACCTCTTGAAGCTGTTCTACGCTCCCTTCTCCTTTTACGTTTTGCTGTGCGACACACTGTGCCACCCTGGGAATAAGCCTTTACCTGGCAGGTCAAGTTCTTGCATTCTCTTACAAAGCCAGTTGAGTTTATGTATGTCCTTTGATTCCTCTCCATCTGCAGATGTGCCTGTATAAAACAAAACAAAACAAACAAACAAAAAATAAACCAGCCAACTAATTTTGTTTTTTCACAACACAGTATATGGTGAACAAGATCCTGAAACAGCTTCTGGCTCTCGAAGAATATGGGCAAACTTCATTTTCATGAATTTAAGTTTAGTGTTGGAGTAAACATGACTTAGCGTAGACCAGTACTGGTAGATGAAATGTCATTGGAGCAAAGTTGTTGGGTATATACTTTATTCTGTTCAAAATTTCATCTCCTGATATACTTGCATAGCTAAGCAGTAAAAGATTTGTATTTCTTGCATTAGGCAGAACATTATTGCTGAGAAGGCACTGGAATTAATAAGAATAATAATTTAGCTTTTGATAGTGGTTTGTTGTTTGGTGCTGTTTTTTTGGTTGGCTAGTTCGATGTTTTCTTCCCTTCCTGGTAAGAATTCGAAAATAAATATGTATTATCTGTAAATATGTAACTACTTATCTGATTTGTTTTGATTTTTTTTTAAGAGACTTTTAAAGACCACCTCATCAGCCTCTTGCACTGGATCTTTTAAAGGGATACACATTAGTCAGATATTTTTATCTAATTTAACATATCCAAAATGAATTGGGTGAATGTTATAGCAATGAATGCAAATGGAAAAACAGATTGGCTCATATATCCACTAAAAAGAAAAGGAAATTACAGATTAATTTGTCCTGAAATATTGCATGTAAGAGTGTGATTATGAAGCCAGAATACACAGATCAGAAATACAGGTAGAAAACTGCGACTCAAAAGGGACTTTCTGTTCTACTTAGGACAATGCTTAATCTCTTAACAATGGAGTTGAAAATATTTATAAGAAATTGATAATCAGATATAAAAAACTTGAAGCATGTCATGTTTTCAATGGCAATCTAGAATGGGCATTGTTCCTTCTCAAATAATTAAGCTTCCCACAAGGGATAGATAATGCAAAACGCAGATTTTATCCTGTTTGTTTCTAAATGTTAATATTAAAGTCATTGCATGTGAGAAATAGTGAAGTTTCTGAAAAAAAAAAAAAAGGAAATAGTGCACTTTTCCTTCTTCTTCTTTTCTCACCTGTACCTTTGCACATATTCTGTTATAACTTCTTGCAAAATTCCACTCAGAATGAAACTGTGAAAGTAAATATTTTATATAATGGAATTTCAATCATAAAAAGAAATGCTCAATATTAAGTGATTTTTTTTCAAGGGACTTTCCCACTTTAAATCCCACGTCATCACATCCCTTTTGAAAGGCAGAAAGGAGGCATTGAGTTCAGAGGAGTTTCAGTGAGCACTGCAATCACCTGAGAGGCAAATGCAAGGTTCTGCAGAATACCTGTGATATTCTTATCTTGTTCTGATGTTGGGAAATGCTCTGAAAAAATGACATTGAGTGTATGAAATATGAATTTGGGGTTATTGAATGCCATATGGGCTTCTTGCTATGGTTTGATCAGCATAAAGCAATGAAAGGGAAGGTTTGTAGAATATTGTCGAAATCTGATAAGGACTGTATTTTTAGATTTACATCCTTATTTTTAAAATGAAATTGGATAACATTCCCTATGTGCTTTTATATAGGTGTTTTATGGAACATAGTTGGTGTTTCAACCCTTTTGGTGTCTATCTTTTAGTCGTGATGCATTTTTGTGTAGAATGGTATTTGACAAATCTGTTTTACACAGAACAAAAATTGTATGACCAACTAATAACAGGACCACCTAATTTCAGTTCCATCGCAAATTATCTTTTCATTTTTCTCAGCAAACTTCTATCAACCTGTAGTTTGAAGAGGGACTTTTAAAATACAAGGTGAGAAGCTGATCCTGTGGAGTAGGAAGTCTATCAAAAAATAGGAATGAATGTTGAACATATTTTTTTTAACAAGGGCAAAAGACTATTTTGGAAAAATGGTGTTCAACGACCTGTTATATTATACATATGTATTACTTTTGGATAAGTTATCCTATTTTATGAATTATTTTATTGAAAAAAGACCCCTATTTAGTATTTTCCATCTTCATTCCTTTAAGAAAAAAAAAAACAACAGGGAAAATTGCATGTTTCTCTTAAGTAGAAGGAGGAGTTATCCCAGAACTTTGTATTTATCATCTGGTCATGTGCAAACCTTTCTTTAGTGCAGGAATAAACAGAGTCACGTTAAATTTGTTGTGAGCTCGAGCCTCTGACAGTGCTCGTTTTATCAACAAAGACAAATGAAGGAGCAGAAATTGTAGCATGGCCTCTACTATTCCATCATTGTCAACCTTAAATACAATCATTCACTGCTGATAGGTTTTTCTCCTTCCTTCTCCTACTAACACCAAGTTGTCAGAATCTCTCTTGATATGGTCCAGAGCCCCAGTAGCAATGATTAAAAAAGAAGGAATCAAATTAGCTTTTTTAATCTCTCTATTGATAAATATCCTATTTTCAGAGAGGGAGCTCTGAAATATCCTCTTTCTTGTTGTAGATGCCATTTCATTAAAAAGAGGTGAAAGTAAATAGTAGAGTGGTTTGACATTAAGTGTGTTTAGAAACCCATGATTAGAGATATCACACATTTTCTTGAAAGACAGTGAATACTGAGAAGGATGGAAACTCAGTTAGCAGTAGATGTTTATTTTCTGTAGAGAATTACACATGAAATACCATAAAGAAAGACACATTTACAAAGTGCCCAGTCCTGATTCATTTTACTAATAACACACTGCATTGACAGATTGATCTAATTACTCCAAGGAATTACCACAGGTGTGTAACAGCTCCTCAGCATAAAGTGTCATGATCTGACCCTACACTGCAATAGTTAAATTCTTTCTTTTGAAGCTTTCCCATGAAAGAACTATTTGGTCCTTTTTTTTAACCTATTATTTACTGTTGGGAAAAGTTGATTGACAATCTCAAGGATAAAAAATATAGTTTATCAGATCAACCTATATCTTAATCCAAACTTGTATGATCCAAACAGGTGTTAAATATTGCTCTTTAGTTGCATTGGGCCGGGTCACATTCAAGATGAGATAAATTACATTAGACAAGGCAGATTTCAAAAACACCTGTGTATCTTACCTGTCCAAAACAGGATATGACTGCCCATCAGTCTGCTCACATCTTTAACATTGATTAAATACCTTTATCCAGAATATACTACAAAAATATTTTTGAGAAAGTATTTGATGAGATGTTCAGTACACTTGGAGTCAGGATTTTAAGAAAATATATTATTTTAAAAATAATAATAATACCGAATCCTAGGATAATTATATAATTAAACAAAACAACTTAGAACAGTGTAAAATGTGAAAAGCGTGATGAGTTTTGAAAGAGTGCACACTTTGCAAAGGTAAGGAAGGGGCCAAAAAATCATCCACTGGCAAAGACTACATAAGCTGCTGTGTCCCACAAATTCTGACTAACAATACAGAAGCTTGATGCTGTACAATCTAGTTAGTCATCTTTAAGAAAATTTAGAAGAATTTTTATTCACATGCTTGAGAACATGGTGGGAAAATAAGTATCTACAAATGACTTTTTATTCATATTCTATTTAACTAAGTTTAAAACTGACCAGTAGCTTTTTCACGTCTTAATTTTTAGCCATTTTATAAAGCTTGAACAGTTGTTTCATGCCAGGCTTCAGAAATGAGATCAAACAAAGTTCTAGAGACAGGAGCACAAGAGTCCTGCCAAGCTTTGCTGAACCACTTTCAAGGAAGTCAACAACTGAAGTCACCGAAACTTTGCTTCAAGCGTTTGCGGAGGTGAAACAAATTGGCTGTGACATTCACCTCCAAGCTTAGAAGGCTCCTAGGGCTGTGCTCCTCATAAATCCTTTTAAAGGCCCATTCAGAGTGTTTAAGTGGGATTTAAGTGATGCATAGGCCTGTGCAGGCCAAGAGCACCGGTGTGAATTTTGCTTTAATGATCTGCATGTCAATAGAGTTAGTCAAGTATAAGAGTAGAGAATCACTTAGAAGGCCCTATGACACTGAAGCACTGTGTTACTTAACTGTGTTACTTTGCTGTATATCTGTATTTAAATAAACAGACTTGCCCTCCACAGGATATAACAGCTATACAAAAAGATTTAAAAGGTAATTATAACATCAGAAGGCTCTTCAGATTTGGGATTTCATTATTAATTCAGAGAACAAACAGACTCTGAGTGTGAATAAAATTTCCATTTTCAATAGCCTTTAAGGGTTTTCATCATTTAAAAATTAATGTTCAGCATACTTCTTGCATGTTAGTGCAACCTCTTGTTAAACCTTTAGACCAGCAGCAGCCTCACTTCAGAAAGCTGGATCCTCACCTTCTGAAAGGACTTAACTGAATTCAAGTGCATGTTTTGCTGATTGACAACGCCCTAGGATTTCCAGGGGTGCAATAGCAGAGGAATTAAAAAAGCATATACACTTTCATGGGAGGCATTTCTGTTTAAGAAGCAGGAGTAGAAACAGCAGCTACCTTATGTTGTAGAAGCAATGAAATTTAAGAGAGAAATTTATTAGATCCCAAAATTCAGCCTGATATTCCTTCAATAGTTGCTGACAACTCTGTCTAATACTATAGTGGTCATCACTAGAATGGGAAGATAATCTTTCTGTGTCAAGCCTTGTGGAATAATAGATGAAAGGCTGTGTGTCAAACTGAATATTGAATCAAAGATATGGCTTCTTCTGAAAAGAATAATGTAGTGTTTCGAGATGCAAGTTCAGGTTTTGTTGAAATGTAAGGGGACAGAACTGTGTTCTCTCATCTGGGATGAGCTGCTTAAAGTCAAGGTTTGTTTTTATTCCCCATTATTATAGTACAGGGACTTCTTTAAAAATATTTCTTTACAATCATTATCGAGATGGAACTACCAGTAGGGTACATGAAACAGTTTAGATATTTGGAATATTTTTTAAAATAAGGATGAGTTATTTTTTATACTATCTCCAACTTGCAGTCATCCCTGCAGACTTAGTTAAGACATTAGCATGCAAGTAATGGAGACACAGTACACGTTTTGATCCATGTCACATGAAAGCAGAGATTTCCTCAAACCCTTTGTGTTTGATTAGTCTGTCAGCAGCCCAGGTAAAACAAGACCCTTATACTCCACCAATCTGTCAGGTCCTGTTATGGGCCTAATCATTCAGCGTGCAGAGAGTACAGTTCTTACCCAACAGGTGTCCCCAAGAGGGAGAACAGAGGTTCAGTCTGTGGATTGATCCCATGAGTTATGATGGAGTCTAACTTCTCCACATTTTTAACTTACTTTTATACTATTTGTTTTATGTTTAGGTGGTAGTGGAGTGACTCTAATCATACATAATGCTCAGTGAGGTGTGGGTGTACCTTATAGGGGTGGGTAACCCTGGGATGGGCACGTGCATCAGTATTACATCTGAAGAAAGGAATTTTGCCACAGTTGCCGGACTTCTTTTACTTCCCTTTGTTGACAGCTGCTGTGTGGTTTATCAGCTAAAAGGTAGCATCTGGTTCCTTCCTCTGTAAGGATTTCAACAGAGCCTGGCCATGATGTCTCTACCCTTCATTTAGTCCCCTCTTAACTGAACATGCTAACCACATTCCATCCAGGGAGCAGCAAACACATTTCCCCCTATAATTTCCATAATGTTGTTACTCTGTCTATAGCTTTCTGCTTTAATTTTACTTCCAGTCTTTTTTCCCACAATCTATTTTGTGTGTTTGTTTACAATAAAAGCAAAAGCAAAGATATTTGAGGGGTGAAAACTTTTCTAAATGGATAGGTTTCAAAAGAGTTCTTTGGTACTCTTGTCTTTTGGATTACTAAAATTCACTACTTAAGGATAACAACACCAATACTCTTTGCCTCACCTTTGTATAGCAGAAAGCAGAATTTGATCAGAGTGTGAATGGAGTGACCTGTTCACTGATGGTGTTATACCCAGTTAGGAGGGTTGTTGGGATACAAATTCACAGAGGGTAACAGGAGGGAGGAAAGTAGTTATCAGAATTACAAGATACTCACCCTTTGTCTGTTGGCAAAGATGGAACAAAGAAGTTGCCAAACATTTAAAAAAGTTTGTTATAAGAGAGAAGATAGAAGTAATTAGAGATACCTGAGAATAGTCAGGCTGCTTTCCTTCCAAGGGAAAAATATCCACTCTCACAGTTTCATGTGTCTGTACTGCACATTATATACAACATCACAATAAATATGTCCAACATAGCCTGATTTCAAAATGTTACACATCAGCTGAAAAAATTGCAAAACAAAGTGGGTTTCTTTAAATGACTGTGGTGTTTAACAGAGTTTTCCTCTCAACAATTGTGATTTATAAGATTTTATATATATATATATGCAGTTTCCTGTAAAATTGATGTGTGTCCTATGGTGCTACAAATGGATAAAGAAACAGAGTTTTGCAGTGCAGATATTGTGAAGAGAAAACATGACAAAGATGAAGTGTCAGAAAAATGCAATTTTGATTTAGAGAGATCAGTCTGACTTTTTCTTGCAGTTGGGCACTAGAAAGAGTACTGGGATTCAGAGGTGTTTCTGAACTACGAATTTACATGCATGTTTATATCCCATAAATTTATAGGGATTTTGACATGTCAGTGTTCAATAAGGAAGATAAATTTTCTTTGGATTGTTGGAAGGGGGAGAAAATTTTACCAAAACCATAGCTTTGAAGAGTAAAAATGGGAATGATGTTGTATCGTGTGAGGAATAAACAAAATCCATTTGGTTGTGAGCTTTCATAAATATTCTGTTCTTACTTCTGTCCATCCATATTACATTGCCATTGATTCTGTTTATGTGATTTTTTTTTTCTTTTTCGCCAAGGCAAGGAGGTTGCAGTGTTCATGTCTATTGATCTTCTTGCTGGAGGCTCACAACCTGCGTTCCAGGGAATTTTTTTATATGTAGCTCTGCTGGGTGCTGAGCATCCTTGTCACCCCTGAACACCTACAGAACGTGCTGGGAGGCTGAAACCCTACAACACATTTTGAACAAAAGCCACTAGAATTTAGCATGAAACACACAGAGAGAGTTTATACAGTGTGACTGAGTGTACTACAAAGGCAATACTGCCCTACAAATGGGTGAAAACAGACAGAAACCTACACTTTGTCTATTAAGAAAAGCTACCTTAAAGTTCTGACATTTTCAGACTTGTTTAGCCTTTGAAATATAGGAGACAGTGTTGATTTTGAGTGGCATGGTTGTTGGGCTTTGGGTAGGCTTTTTTCTGTTGTGTGTGTGTGTTTTGCTTTGTTTGGTTTTGTTTTGTGGGAAAGCAGATTTTTTAAAATAATATATTTTCTTAAAATCCTGACTCCAAGTGTACTGAACATCTCATCAAATACTTTCTCAAAAATATTTTTGTAGTCTATTCTGGATAAAGATGTTAAACCAATGTTTTCCTAAGTTATATGAATTGGGTAATCTCTGATTTCTTAACACACCCCTCCACTTCCCCAAAAAAAAGTTTAAAAAAAAATATTTCCAATCCATATTTCATTGCTGTCCCTGAGTTTGACTGTTCATACTACAGGATTCAAAGGTACTGGAAGAAACCTTGCTGAAATCCCTTTTCCTGCTCTCTGAAAGCGTGGGCACAACCGCTGTAACTTAGATAAAGAAAATTATCCCACAAAAAGATCCTTATGCAAGCAATCTATTATTCCCTCTCATGTCCTATTGACAGTTTCATTCTGGATGAGATGATGAGCACATTTTCCTCCATACTGAATGCAAGAAAACTGTATATCATCATTTGCATGTGACAGAGGTTTTGTTGAATAGGGCTTTGTGTAAAAAACCAAAACTTAAAGCAGAAAAGAACTGTGCTCACAGTTGATGAGAGTTTGGTTAATACTTAATGACAATATTGAATATTTCCTTGTTCTTTTTGTGTCCAAGTCCTGCAAATCTAATGAATTACAAATGCTAAAGTGTCATTTATGTGACTTAGTAGCTTACGTGACACTTGTGCCTTCTGGCTTTCAAGGAGTTCACCAGTGCTAGAGATTTGAACAGCAAATAGGTTTTGTTATCAAAAGAAAGTAAAAGATATGGAAGACAGTATTTTCATTGTGTGTCTTTTCTTCTGAAAGAAGCTATTTAAGTACATATTAAAAACAGCAGTTAAATGGGAGCTATGTAACTGTGTCACATTCAGTTTTTTTCTAAGAAGAAAAAAAATATAAAATGTTAATTGCTTGCAGCTTCCTTTTTCTGCATGAACAAAAGCTCGAAAATAAATTCTTTATTTGACTTTGGCTTCACGTGGGACTTGGGCGGGCTCACAATTTTTCTTTCATTCCAAATACTGGATTAGTTCCCTAACTGGCATAAATTTCCCTCAGTCCCTGGCTGTCAACAGATCTACTGCTATTCATAGAAGCTGACCTAGACACTGCATTGTAGAAGCAAGGGAAATTCTACACCTCCTCACTCACTCTAAGTTACTAATTGCTGATTAATCTTGTTCTTATAATTTCTTAGCATGATTTTTGTTGGTTTTTTTGTTTTGTTTTTGTTTTTGTTTCTGTTTTTTTTTAATGCAAATATTCAGTAGGAACATTAAAGGAATTTAAAGAAAAAAATACTGAATATAAATGAACAAGGCATTTTTCTCTCCATTGAATCCTTTTTGGTTTGTTGGAATACACCTGTCTTCTTAGAGAGGATCTGCAGGGATTATTTTCATTAGGTCGATGCAGAGGTTATCTTCACCTCCCAGTCATAAGCAGCAAGGAGAAAAGAGAGGGTGGAGGTAGGAGAAAGGGGAAAGGAGACTTGTGAGAAGAGTGATGAGAGGAAGGTCATGAAACAGAGCTGAAGGATTAGTCAGGAGGGGAGATTTGATGGCACAGTGGGAAGAAGAGTCGTATTAGGAGACAGAAAGGGAATTGCTGTGAGATGTACTGAATTGTGTTAAAGGGGACTGGAACTAAGGACAAGGGACTCTGGAAGGTATGGATGGAGCAAAATCAGAAGAGTTCATTGAAGATTAGATAGATAGATAGATAGATAGATAGATAGATAGATAGACAGATAGATAGAGGATAGACAAACAGCTAGAATAGATAGATAGCAATTTAAGGGGTGGGATTAAAATTATTATTCAAGGAAGAGGAAGTTTAGAAGCAACAGGAAGATATTGTCATTATTTGTAGATTTGTGCAATGGGAGTAATTTGCAAGAACATTTTCAGATGCCGTTTTACTTTCCATCTGCATTCTTCCAGTTCCACATAGAAACATTTGAATTTCATGTCCTCGACATTCTGACTTCTGTGTTTACAGAAGAAGGAAAGTAACTTTATTTGAACTGGTAATATTTCTTGAACATTATGGCAAAGAAAATTTCACTTTACAGTGAAAATTTTCAAAGTGAGACAGTTTAGCATATTCTTTTCTTGTGTTTTTTAGTCTAATAATTCCTGCTCTGTGGAATTATTTGCACCTGCTTTATTTATTGTACCAGGAAATAGTTCAGCTTTAAGGAAAGCAACACTCTGTTCAACTGATTCTGCCTTTTTACCTAATGATACAATAAGTTGGGTGATAGTTTGATGTGTACATATTGTGTTTCAGGTCTCA
The DNA here is from genome assembly GCA_013396695.1 of Sakesphorus luctuosus. Lineage (NCBI taxonomy): Eukaryota > Metazoa > Chordata > Aves > Passeriformes > Thamnophilidae > Sakesphorus > Sakesphorus luctuosus. The sequence goes on along the minus strand of VWZD01005122.1, from coordinate 1,261,233 downwards.
GTGGGAAGTTTTTACAAGATTTTATTGAATGGTAATATTTTCCTGTTACTAGTTTTGGATTTCTCTGAGGATCAGCAGTTAACATAGCATTTTCTGTTACAACTAGATTAATGTACCGAAGATTTGTTTTTCCTTCATTCAATTTTTTTTAATTAAGTCATTCCTTAAAAGGTTATCTTAATATAGTAAATGCACTACCTCTGTGAATGAGGCATGCTAAATGATATATGGATTTTTGCTGTTAGGGCTCTGTACAAAGGACTTCTTATACAAAATATCTATCCTGGCAGAAGTAAAAATAAACTGCATGTCACAGAACAAACTGGACTGTTCTTCACAAGTGTTAGACTTGCTTGTAAGCAGTAACAAAAGATTAGAGAAAGGTATCTCACAGGTAAAGAAAATCTTACTCTTTTGAACTCAGTGGCCTGGTCTCTAGCAGCCATAAGCTGACCTGTTCCAATTTAAACTGAGCAGTATTACACCAGCTTATATTAGTTAAGGATCTATCCTAGGGGGCTGTGCAAAGAACCACCTTGGGTTTAGTTTTCATTCTTACTACTTCAATCTGTGAACCACTGTAAGAAACAGCAAGAAAACTTTGATTGGTATATTTTTATACCCTAGTAATGGATTTTGAATTGTTTGAGTGGGTGGTTGTGACTCAGTGGGATTTGTTGAAAAAAAGTTGCTGAAAGCTTGCAAACCTTTCTGGCTTAGCCCGAGTTGCAATTTGTTATTAGTTTGTTTGTTTGCAGATCCTCTTCAATCTTCAAGTTTTCCCTCTCTGACAATATAAAGAAATAACTGTAGATTGGCAAAATAAATGCTCAGCTTTCAAGAAACAACCTTTAATAAGCAACAAGGATTATGTCCTTGTTGTATTGTATCAAGTCTTTTTTGAAATGAGGCCTAAAAATCCAACCTTAACTCCCCAGGCAGTTCAGAGCACTTGATTGTTATAAAATGAAATACTTGACTCACAGAATAAAATATATCTCTGCACCTTGTTTCTGGTGAAACAGAAGTTATTGTTAAAAATTAAAAAAAGCCTAATGAAAGATTATTTTTAATGCAGTTTTTATATGGTCATCTATAGTATAAAAAGTATTTAACAGAAAAACTTCAAAACAGAAAATATTAAAAACTTTGGCTTGTAATATACCTTTAAAACACCACTGTGTGGGCTGAAATTTACACACTAATATTTGTAGTCTGTTAAGCCAGTCATCCAGTAGACTTGACCAGCAGATTCACAGAAATCTAAAACAAAGAGAATGAAAAGCTCTGATATACTAAACTACCAGTGGATCACAGTAGAAAACAAAAGGTATAACCCTTGATGGTAAACCCTTTAGTGCATGCTAAAGACTTTCCTAATTTGACTGTGAAGGATCTAGTTTTGAGACAATTATCAAAGTCTGGCAGATTTTGATCTTTCCTTTATTGTAGTATTTTTAAAGCAATATAAGTCATATTTTATTCTTACTTTCAAATAGTTTATTTATGCACTGTTTCCTTCAGGTGCCTCTGGAGCTTTTAGAGTTGTTCTAGAGTTGTTGTGGCCTTGAGCCTTTCACACTGATTTTCTTGCCTGACACCATGGCTGTGGGTGTGCACCATGATGTCCCTGCCCAAAGCTCCCTTGAAGTGGTTTTCCACTCAGCAGTGGCTCTGGCTGGAAGTCCTCCCTTGGGACTGGGATTCTCCCCAGGGACACTTCCTGTGACTGAGTGCCCTCCACCCTCCCACTCCCCCACCCTCCAGTGATTTTTCTGCTGGACACCCTGGAGTGATCCTTCAGCCTTTTGGGTAAAGAAAACTAATCTTCTGGGTACCCTCAGATGAGAGGCTCCCATCTGTGTATGCATACATAGTTTGTATCCTTATTCTTGTCTGTGTAGAAATAATATCCCTGACTGTCAACATTGAACCTTATAACCTATAAGATGCCATTGGAACATCGCCTTGCTTAACCCGTTTTATTAATTATTTCTTCGTTTTGGCTGTTGGCTTTGGATGTGAATTACAGTTTGTCTGACTTTGTAATCTGCATGAAGTTGTTTTCATGTACCTCCATGATGACACTGAGTGGTGGAACCAGAGAGGAGACTGTGAAAGGTTATCCCTGGGCTGCAAGGACCACATATGAAGTTGCTCAGGTTTCTTCTGCATCTGTCCCTGAAGTGCTAAATCACAGTGCTCTTGTGGCATGATTCGTTCTTAGATTTCATTCTGGTGAGCATGGAATTATGCTGGGTGAGATGCTAGGTGAAAAGTTCAGCCTTCGGCTGGGTAGAATTTTAAAGGATGTTTTGAAAGCTTATTTTAAAGCTTGGTCTTGTCTTGGATTTTTTTTTTCATTGGATTTGATTTGCCTTTCTTTTTCAAACCATGCAGTATTTGAAAGTAATGCTGTGAGTAACTTGCAGACAGCCACATGGAAACAATGTGATTGTTTGCCCAGCAAAATTTTCATTGGTGAGAAGTAGTAGAGCAGTTAAGACTAAATATATGAAAAAGAATAACACTTTTGTTTGTTTAATAATTAATTGACTAGATCAGCCTTAAATGCACTTCTTCTCTAAGCACTTCCAGTTCTGAAGACTAAAAAAACTGTTGGCAGTCTTGACAAAGTGGAAACATGCAAAGTAGAAGCATAGTTTGCACATAGTCCATCCAATGTGACCACTTAAAGAATTCTATCCGTGTATTTAACATACCAAATACAATCAAGCTATGTAATTATTTGATGTTGCTATTAAATTGGTAGCAAGCATTGGTGGTAAACACTATAAAAAGATGCAAAGGAAGGACATGATCCTTCTTTAAGATCCCACAGTCTGAGCCACAGACACTCCACCAGTACACATGGGCAGCCTCAGAGGAAGGTCCACCTTAACAACAGTCTGGGAATTTAATTTGTTTTATTTCTGTAGTGGGTATTGTGGTGACACAGAATTTGCAAGAGTACATGAGATGATTGATCATGTTGAATCCTGGATATGTGACCTTACAAGGCTGGATGAGACATGCATTAGAGCTGATATCGAAAGGTGTCTGAAGGGAAGAAAGAAGTAAAGGAGAATTTTGTCTTTATTAGACAGAATCCATTAGAAATTCACAGCTTCTAGATCAAACTGTGACCCGTATTGCTTGTTTTTATGTGACGATGTTTGCGGAAGGAGACCAGGAGACTTTCCTTTCTGTAGGAGAGAACAGAAATATTTGCAGCTTGGAAGTGTTTTACTTGAGTGCATTACAGCACAACAACTGTAGCTGTTTCCTGTGATAGTCAGAGAGAGACTTCATGGATACTTTCAGTAGTGGGTGTCACCAATTTGAGTTTAACATAGTGGTATTTCTTTAACTGGTCTTTCCTGAAATTTCCTTTAAATACCGATTTATATGTATACTTGCAGAGAAGGGGCTTTAGCCACATGTGCACTCAAACAAAAACAAAAATGAACAAAACAAACAAGAAAAATCAAATCATTTACGTTTCACTAAAGAATCATCTGAATTTCTAAGGGCAGACTCTTAGCTTCAATAAACCACATGCCCACAGTATGGGAACAATTATTATTCACACTGGCAGAAGTTCTGGCCTTTATAATACAAAAGTGTATATTCAAGGAAAGGATCTGAAATAATAGAATGCCATACATTCAAAGCTGGGTAGAAGCTACCCTTTTTTGTTTGTTTGTTTTGTTTGCTTGTTTGTTTGTGTTTTTGATAGCTTTAGTGTTGTGACTGATGCCTAAGAGTGTGATTTAATGTAATTTTAGAAGGTTTTAGAATCATATAGTCTCTGTTCAGTTACTCTGATCTTAAGTCTGAATATTAAAGTGCCTTTCTCACGAGTTGCAAGCCTTGTCAAGGCCAAGCTATTTTCCAACAGATACCTGCAAGATAACAGAAGACAAACAACAGGAGAAGGCCCAGAGAAGGCCCAACTGCCCCCCCATGACGAAGGGGCAGATTGGCAGAACTTTTGGGTGGGCATTAAAGAGAAATTAGAGTTCTGACTGGATGTTATTGAGGGGTATAAAAACCCCAAGACTTCCTGACCTAGGGGTCAGACCCCCTGTAACACCCTCTGGGTTTGGTTGTCAAACCCCCTTGGGTCTGATCGTGGAAGCTTCTTCTAATAAAACCCTATATCTTTCTCCATTAATTTGTCTGCAGTGTGTCTCTGTTCACAGGGGTACGCGATTGGACAGCATCATGACAATAGAACATTTTATTTTTATTCATATTGATCTTTCTATATTCTCTTCAGAAAGATACATCAGAATGTAAGCAAACTATTAGTAGTGATAGTATTTAAGATTTGTGTTAAAGACGGAAAAAGTAAGAAATGGCCACTAAATATAATGGGACTTGAGAGAATGGTAGATTCAAAATAGGCAACCCAGACTTTGGTACAAGTGTGTCTGAAATATTTTATTAACTTTTGCATTGGCTGCAGAGACAGCAGGTCAGCAGTTAAAAGAAACTCCAGGATATACAGATTAATAGAAGCAGCATTCTTAAATACTGATGAAGAACCAGGGGCCTGAAACACTGCTTGGTTTTAACTGGTCTGTTTACATCAGTGAGCACATGGAGCCAAGTAAAGGAATCCATTGTGTTAATTTAGTTCTGATCTGCGCCGATGGTTCGTTGCCATTATAGCACCAAGGGGTATCAGGCCAGCAGGAGGTCTCAGTGAGGTCTGATGCATAGTGAAGAGCACTATAGGTTTTATGGCTTACCAGGTGAGCAACAGAGGTGAATAACACAGCCTGTATTTACTGGAATTATGTTTGCGATTCTTTCTTCTAAGCAAAAAGTTGAGATCTGGACAAAAGAGCTTTCAATGGATTTTAAAAAGTTGATTACTGCATAAATATGGAAAATTTCTTAAAAATCCTAGAAGTAATTTGAGACTTTCTAGTTCATAAAGGAAAAGTGGAGAGATACTGCCACAGGGAGAGAAGCCGGAGAAGCAGATTAGCTCTTTTTCCTACCATTTTCATTTCTCAGTAGTGAAGTCTAGAAAGGAAATCTCTGGTTTGTGATGAAAAGCCAAGATATGTCTTCTCAAAGATGTCTGACTTTTTGTATTCTCCCCAGTCTCTACTATTTTTCCTTTTATCATTATTCACCCCTTCCTCAGTTGTTTAAAATGAGGTTACACAAAGCAACCAAACTCATTTTCTTGGTCTTGGCTCTCTGGTAAGCCATCATCTGTCCTACTTTGCTTTCTGATCCAGAAAGGTTACTTAGAGAAGTAAACATTGTGTAATTCTGCCGTAGGAATTTCCAGGGAGACATATTAAATTGCCTCATGAATAGGCCCTGGTCCCTAGACCGCCTCTTTAGCCAGTGGGTGCAACCCTTTCAAAACTGTAAATGAAGGGTGGGTTCTGCAGAAATACAACAAGCAACTGTAAATATTAAATTAATGCCTATAAATATATGTAAGCAGGGAGAGTGAATTAAAGCTATACTGGTATCTCGTAACTTTGACTCACTTTGACTCCTTAACTGTAATGTGCAGTTTTGTGGGTCCCATTCTATGAGTTTCATTGAATTTTTTTTTTTTTTAATTTTGTGAATGTTTATATCTATTTCTCTATGTTTGGCAAATGCTTAGAGAAAAAAGCCAATCATAGCAATCTTGTGTCATTATTGTACATTTTTTCCTACCATATATCACAGCAGAGTTATATCACAACAGACCAATATGTAAACAAAAATTTAAAATAATTGCATCTAAAGCAAAATATCTCTTTCAAAAAAAATGTGTAACTTGCTTTTGTTTCTGGTTTAAGACCAGTACCTTCTTTTCCCAGCACAGAAAACCCTTCTCTGTGGAGAAAAGAAAAGAAGACCAAATCAAATACTTGAATCTTTTTACTTTGAACAGCATGCTCTACTTCATTCAGGACCCACTTGAAATTCAAAACAGCACATCATACTTAATCACCTTCCCCAGTGCACAGGGTGTGCTAACTTTTGTGCTTATGTAAGGAGCAGTTATATAGCTGGTAATGAAGAAGTATTTGACGTTTATTAATACAAACATACCCATGTGAGTCACACAAGACTACAGCCAAATAAAAAGCTTCTGGCTTTTAGGGTTGTGTTCTGCCTACAGGGACATCAAATTTCTACTAATGCGTGAGTGCTTCTGAAGACAGAATGTGGTTCCATAGTCCACAGAACTTCTGCTGACTGGCAACATGCAAAAATGTGGACATACTGAACTGTGTGCAGCCTGGCTGATGTGTTTAAGACAGTCTTAATAAACACAAGTGAGAGGAAAATTAGTGTGTAAACACAATGAAGACATAGAGTCATTGCTTAATTTGTCACCATATTGGAGCAAATAGGATCAAGTAACTGAAAGGGTCAAAGTCCATCTTCAAAAGGAAGTCCTAATGTATGCTATGAATTCCCTGGATGAAAATTAATTCGGATCAGCTTTGTGAAATATTGTCTGAGTATTGTATTAAGGGATAGGCTTTGACACCTTTATTTGGTATGCTTTTGAAATAAAAAAAAAATCATAGCAATTATCCATATATTTTTGTGCATAACATTAGATTCTATAAAAAGGAACACATTAATACATTTCTTTGCCAGTGGAAGATTGGTTTATGTGCAATACTTAATAGCATTTAATCCAATCTAGATGAGAATTCCAAGTGATGAAATAATAGATAATTCTGCCTCTTCAAATATCTGTGCTTGTCCAAAATGTCTAGCAGGACTTATGTTAAGTCCTTTCAATGTCTAGTTTTCAGTAATTCAACCAGTGAATTGCATTTTATCATGCACTTATTAAAAGATTGGAGGAAAGTATCCCTTTTATACTGTGCCTCCTTGAAAGACAAATATTATCTTGGTCTTCTTACAGAAATCATATCTGTGGTCTTTGGGTTATTGTCAACTCATCACAGATAAGAGTATTTTTTAATATAGTAGACTTTTCATTTTATACTTTTAATAGAAAATGTAAATTTTCATTCCTTATCAAAAGTGTAATTCATAACATTTATATTTCATTTTTATGCCAATTAATTCTATTCTTCAGAAAGATTTAATATATATAGCAATAATTTTCAGCCTTGATGCAATCTTTCTAAGCATAGAGGAAAAAAAGACATTTAGCCAATTTTTCATACATCCGCACATCTCTTTCTCCCTCTATGTGCATGTTGCAGGTCCTGGGTGGATTCAAGGTGATAAACCCTTGAGAGAACCATAATGTGATTATCTTGCAGAGAAGTGGTAGAATAAATAAGATTATCCATAACAAGCTTAGCTACTGATGAGTTCAAGCTGTGCTGATACACAAAGTCTTGACAAAATTGTAAGGTAATAACAGAAAAAGTACACGTTTCAAAGGAGAGAATACGGCTTGAACTGTGAAACTTTCCATGAGTAATGCAAATTGACCCGCAGCCTTTTACACAGCAGCTTTACTGCATTTTCCACACTTCGTTCATAGGCTGTTCCAGGGTGAGTTTAAGTCTGCTTATGCATTTTAAAATTGGTATTATTTAAAACGTGATCATTTTTAGCTTATTTACTTTTTTGTTTTGTTTTGTTTGACTTGAAGAGTGTTGCAACATTGCTTTGGGTTTAGGGTTACTCCTGATCTGTGTTTGCAAATGAATGATTTTGATAAATTCTGTGTATATGATCCCGTAGGTTATAAACTTAGACCAGAGTATGTAGGCTGTCCCCCTAGACCATGAAGACACCTACTAAATATCATTCACTCTCATGTTACTTTAGGGACAGATGACATGCTGTTCAATTCATTTGCATTTTTTAGGTAACATCCATTTTGACTGTTTCTTGCATAATATGTCTTTGGCTCCAACAGTTCAGACATTTATTGCTCATCATTTTACTTAATTACTTCAATGCCACAGAAATTAATAGAAAAAAAATGTTATTATGAACACTAATCTAGCCTGCAGCACTTAATTTAGCCTTTTAGATAAAAAGGAACATATGTAACTGCTCTGTTTCATACACCATTGTTGAATAGTAAGAAATTTTATTATTATTACTTTTCTAATAGTGTTGATGGGAAAACCAGCATATACAGAAATTAAAAGGTTTCTTAAGTATTAAAAAAAGTTAACTATTTCAATATGAAAAAAAGAGTTATCTCAGCCAAGGTTTTCAAATACTGGTAACAGACCCAGCATACAACACCTTGATTTCCAGAAGTACAGTTTGCAGGTTTTATTAAGACCATTGATTATTTTGTCATGTCATATTGCAGGAACTCAGAGGCAGGAGGCATTTTTGGCTAAAGAATCCAGTTTTAGATAATCAGTTTAGAGCCTGAAAAAGTGCTCCAGGTCATGATGAACTCCATATTTTCTAAATGATATCTAGGGCGAGAGACATTTTTTAAGATGACAATGCCTTGGGCTATCCACCACCTCATGCCAAGGGAAGAAAGTATATTAATTAAAAGAAATAGTGATTTTAAGGGTCAGTTGTGAGCAAAATATCAACACCACATATATGTTTATCATTAATATAAAACTGATTCAATGCATACCTTTTCTATCTCTACAGTTGAGGTGTCTGAAACAAATACCTGGGAAGAAGGTACAACATTCAGGTAAGAAAAAATGACACATGAAATAAATTGATCATTTTTTCTGTAGAATTTATTCTGTGAAAAAAAAGGAGTATAAACCAGTCAACATCTGGACAGAAAGAAGAGAACCTGATGATATGACATTACAGGCTTCATCTCCTAGAGTTCCTTCCTATTAAAAACAGCAGAAGAAATGTCTAAACTTTACAGGTGGTTCATCACAGGTTGTTAGATATTGCAAAACTGTGCTTAAGATTGCAGTTAGAATTTTGTCATTGAGGATGTATAATTTAAATAGGAATCATTTTTCTTTCAGGCATCTGTAAGCCAGAAGTATTAAGCAGCCTTAATAACAAGGTGTAACAATCATCTTATTACAGTAGTAAAAACAAGAGATTTTTTATAAATTGGATTTTTTCCTTTTATTAGCAATTCTAATTCTATATTAGCATATATTAAAAAAAACACTGATGCTACAGAGCTGTACCTTTCTGTATAACTGTGGAATTAAATTCACAATGTTATGTAAAAGCTAGATGGTTTGGCTTTGGTTTTTTGTGGGTTTGCTTAGGGAATTTTTTCTCAGTAAAGAACATTGTATTAATTCCTCTAGCCATCAACAGACATATAGGGCAAACCTCTGCTTTTTTCTGACCATTTGAAATTCTTTCGTCCAATCACATGAGAAACTGACTCTTTAATTAATAATATTATTTTAAAACAAGGTTACCGCAGAAGGGAAGGAAGCATAGAGGACCATTTCTTTTTTGGTATATTGCTGTGTGAACCAGCAACTGGTATAATTATTTTTGTTCCTAAATTGATAATTAAAAGACTTTAAACAGCTCACAGTAGAAAACAGGGCATAATATATTTGCAAGTGTATACGTTCATTTTGTTGTTTGAAAAGGTGCACTGGAAGCTGTACGATGCAGGGATGTCTTTGCAGTTCATTTTAGTGTGAGTGAGGTCAGTCAGAATCTTTTTGCTCAAAGGAATCAGCAAGTTGCTCTTAGTGCACCACTACAGAGGCTTTGGACATGCCTGTTCATTAGCGGCTGCTGAGAAATATGTGGCCATATAGACAATCAGCATCCATGGTGGGGTTACATAGCTGCCACCTGGTACTCTAGTGAGATGGAAGGCAATTAAAAATAATTACCACTGCAAACTCATTAAAATTCTGTAGGTTTGTTTGACTCTCACCCCTCATAATTGCTGCAGAACATTTTAGTTTATCTCAAAAGTTACAGTGAAACTCAATGATACTTTAAATGAGGAACTGAGAGGGAGTATGAATCTCAAAGGTTCATTTTAAGGCAGATATTTAATAGCTGCAAAGCCCTGTGGTATGGTATTCAAGAAGTTAACATTTCAGTATTATTGGAGTGTCAGGGGTTTCACCAGAGGTCTTTCTGGGTATTGCTCTGAGGTTAAGTTTTTGGGCCATGTATATATTTACAAACATGTTTTTGGCCTGAGTAAAGTAAAGCAAAGTAAAACTATCAGGAAGATTTTAGTTTTCAAGGCAACATCACATATAATACAATGCAAATGTTTNGAGAAAAGAAAGGAGAAAAGAAAGAAATGGGAAAAGAATGTTACTTCCAGGCAGGACCCTGCTTCTGAGTAGCTAAGCAGTACATGAAGCAGGAGCTCATAGAGATCAGTGCACCTCCTTTGCGAGTTTGGTTTGAGGCCCTTTAGCAAATAATGCACTGGAAAATCCATGAGGCTGTTACTGAGAGGATCCTTCACCCTGGCCCATGAAGACATTACAGAGTTCCACTTTTGGCAGCCACAGTCAGACTGTATCAAGTTAAATCTTTGGTCTGAGAAAGATCTCCAAGCCTAGAATAATGATGTTTGGTATCATTAGGAAGATCTCAGAAACACAGAAATGAATTATTTGTTTTCATGTATCTGTATTCTTGTTCTGAAAATTGTAGCTGGAGAGGAAATAAAGAGAGGAGCACAGAATACTTTATACAATATACATACACCATAGCCTGCGTATAGTCTGAGACAGAAGTGAGAATTTATCTTATAGGTACAAAGATTGTAATGCTTGGAGAGATGTAATTTTGAAAATCAGTCATTTATGGAGATTTTTAAAAAGAAACAACCAGTTCCTCCCCATGGTTAATAATGAAATTGCCTTTAATAACTGCAACATCTTGGTGCTGTAGAATAACCTGGAGTTTCGTGGCAAATTCTGGGAGGCATCTCACTGCTGGGATACCTCTTTCCAGAGACCTGTGAAGTGTCTGGCATGATACGAAACATTTGTGCAAGACAGGCAAAGAACCAAGATTAGAGAGATAAGAAAGGAATTTTTTCAATGTTGAAGACAGAGGAGGCTTGGGATGGGACTCAACCGCAGTCTATAACCGCAGTCTATCTACACAATTCTTGCATCTCCTTATACAAGATATTTAACTTCTGGCTTTTGGTTTTCTAAAGATAAAATGCAAATGAAGTAATAACTAACTGGAATGTGACATAAACAGAAAGCTGCAAGTACAGTTCACATCATTCGTCCTCTATTCTGGTAGAGTCACACTACTGTAAAGCTGCTTGTGGTCTGATCAGTTATGACTGGGATGGGTATGAGATTCTGTAAGAGAAATGCCAGTTTTTGCTGAAATTCAATTTAACTATATATTTACATTTCACATTGTCTGAGAAACACTATATTGCTGTGTGAAGAAATGCCATATCAAAATGGTAATAGGCTAATATTCACCAGCACTAATGTTCAGATTTTAATTCCTCATTGTGTTGGTCTTCATTTTGTTTCACATCTATTTTTTCTTATGAAGGAAATAAAGCCAAAACATGTGCTAGAGGATTGATCATTTTTTGTGAAGCCTCTAATCTAATTTTCTGCCTATTTCAGACTTAATTATTAATGATGGCACTATTATTTTTGCTTTTGTTTTTCTTGTAATTGTGTTAGTCTCTGTATTAGCAGAGACAAGTCATCGTACTGCAAAAGTATGCTGTCACTTGTCATTACAGAGGACAATAGTTACACACAGCAACAACTGTGTGTTTTGTCACAGGTTTATAGGCATCAGCTATATAATCATATGCTATGTTGTGGCAGCCAGGAAGACAATGCAACACATCAACAGAAGAACTAAAATGCTCTTCAGCAATATGTGCAAATTCAAACAGTAAAGTACTGCTTTTGGAGTGAAGTGGGCCTTTTGTATTTATATCCAAAACGCTGCAACACAGTAACAATGGTTGAACACAGTTTCAGAGGTCTAATGAATTAGATTTTTCCTTGGCTCTGTTGAAAATACATTCAGCAGATTCAGCAATGGCAAGCCCATCTCATTAAATTAAGTGCCTCAGCCACCAGTGCCAGCAACACTTCATAAGGCTGATGTACTAAAGTTTTGGGATATTGCTAATCTGGCACATGTCCCAAAGAGATGATCATCTGCATTTTAGAGAATCACTATTAGATGCAATAAATATTTGAGAGTCACCAAGGATAGACAGCAGGTTTCTGCACCGAGGTGAGTGAGGATGAAAAATGTGAAGAGTTTTCATACATCTATCCAAGAGAATTGTTCAGTTAATAGAGGGCCACATTTCATTACTTTTATTCATCTTAAGATACAGTCACATTGGCTTAAGCAGTATTTATCTTGCAGCAAAGTGCTCTTTTCTGTTACTATAAAGGAAGGAATCCATCTTTATATTCTCTCCAGTACAAATATATTTGGAAATGCAGACCCAAACCCCCTTCACATGTATTCCCATGGTTTTCAATCAGATGAACTGTTAAAGCAGGGAATTGTTCAGCTGCAGCTGCTCAGAAACTGGCAGGGGCTGCTCCTGTGAGAAGCACGGGAAATGCCCGATGCTGGACACAGTCTGGGCCAGACCACAGGCATGGGGAAAGCCTCTGGGAGGAAGAGTGAAATGAGTGTGAGAAACAGCCCAGCAAGCCTTGAAGCAAGAAAAGGATGATCCAGGTGGCAGAGCAGGGATTCTCCTGTGTCTCCTGGAGAAGACTATGATGAAGCAGGCATTTCCCTGTGGCCTGTGGAGGACCACAGTGGAGCAGATTTCCATACAGCAGCCCATGGAGGAAACCACAACAGGGCAGGTGCACTGAAAGGAGCTGCAGCCTGTGGAGGACCCCCATGCAAGAGCAGGCTCCTTGCAGAAGGTGCATCCCATGCAGAGGAGCCCACACAGATACAAGTTTGCTATTTAGTGTATTTCTGAAAGACTGGGACCTATGGAAAAGGATCCATTCTGGAACAGTTTGGGAAGAACTAAAACCTGTGGGAAGAACTCACCTTGGAGAAGTTCATGGAGGACAGCCTCCCACACTGGGGCTGTATGAGAGTAGCAGAGACAAAGCACTATGAACTGACCTCAAACCCCATTCCTCATTCCTCTGTGCCTCTAAGAGGGAGGAGGAAGACTTGTAAGTGAAGTTGAGACTGGGAAAAAGGAGAGAAGGGAATAATTTCTTTGTGTTTTTAGTTTTGTTTTTATTTCTCACTATTGTACACTGTTATACTATCTTATTAATTGGGAATGGATTAATTTCCCCAAGTGGAGTCTCCTTTGCCTGTGATGGTAAATTGGTAAGTGATCTCCTTGTCCTTATCTCAACCCACGAGCTTTTCCATCATATTTTCTGTCTGTCTTGCTGAGGAGAGGGTGAGAGCTGGCAGCCAGCTAAGGTCAACTCACCACAACTGAGAAACTTCAGGATCTTATTACAATAAATGACACTTCTGAAGAAACCCAGCCTTGTGGTTGATTGAAAAACTGAGATCTGGTGAGTATAAAGTGTCTGAAAACTGAGTGAGAAAGCTTAGATGAATTTGAGAATTGCTTCAGAAGTTGCAAACAGGATGTCATGGAAAAGAAATTTCCAAAACTTTGAGGTTGAATTTTCTTCCTGCTTTTAAGGGGAAAACTCAGTAAATACTGCAAATTCTCTGACTATTTCTTCAATTTGCAGAGTGTTAACTGAGCACACTTTAAATTGCTGTCCTAGCTGTGTTTTAATTGTAAAGGAAAGCTGACAGGTACGTGCCATCAGTTAAGGGGGTGTAAGGGCAGCAGGTGTAAGCATACCACATCTCTGAACAAAGGAATAAGTGACTGCAGGTTTTTCCTCAACTTTCCACGTGTGTCATTACTGCCTTTAGAATACAAGCTTTATGTGATAAACAGTGCGATTGTATTTTGAGTTTGCAAAAAAATTTTTCACAAATCAAGAGAAATTTGCAGTTAATTCACCAAGAGATGTACAGGCACCCTCAGGGTTTCAAATTCCTTCTCGCCAGTGTGGAGAAAGAGAGAAATTTGCAGTTAATTCACCAAGAGATGTACAGGCACCCTCAGGGTTTCAAATTCCTTCTCTCCAGTGTGGAGAAAGGGCCTGTCCCACACACCTGCACAGTAAGGGAAAGCAGAGCCATATCTGCTTCAGTCGAGGGTGACTCCTGAATGCTGCCAAAGCTGCCTGGTGGTGCCCCATACTGTGCTGTGCTGCTGGCCAGGGTGAAGCGCTCTGTGACCCAGTGCTGGCTGTGGTGTGTATCTGCCACACCTGTTTTGTTTCTCTAGGGGTGCTTTGTTTGCTTTTTCTTCTACCCCATCTCCTCCTCCAGCTGCTCTGGCAGAGTTTATTTCACTATGAACCTCTACCAGTCTTGCACAGTTGGTTCCAGAAGCTTCAGGGTTTCTGTCAGCTGCCTCTGGATTGGCTACCTGGTGACTGGTGGGTTCTGGAATGCGGTTGGGGCTGTCCCCACGTACTTAAGGGCTTTGAGCAGCAGCCTGGTGTTAGTGGGGACCAAAGAGGGCTGTAAGAAGGGTGCTGGCTGTCTTGTCAGGGTCAGAGTTGTGGCAATGGGACTCTGTCTGACTGTCTGGAGTCAAAGAGGGCTCCAAGTAGGCTCTGGTTGGCCAGCTTTGGACAAAGAGGGTTTGAAATAGGCTCTGGCTGTCTGGCAGGTAGAATTATGCTCAGCTTGTCCAGCCAGGTTCAGTAAGGCTCTGGTGTTCTGGTCAGAGGATGTAAGATGTTGTCTGGACTGTGTGGGGATTTAAGGCCCTGAATGGAGTAAAAAAGGTTGTTGCTGGTTGGCCAAGGAAATAAGGATCAGGTTCAGCAGCCTGGAGAGCCCCTGTCTGCCTGGCCTGTGGCCGAGGCTGTTGTGGCTGGCGCACTGGAACATTTTCAAGAAAGGAAACACATGTTTCTTTGGCATAGATGCAGGATCAGTTCATGTTACTTGATATGTGCTGGTCTTTGACATATGTAAATGCTGAAATTTTGTTCTTCTTTAAGCAAAATCCTAGATTAATTCTGAATATCACAAAGATATGAAGCCTACAAGGAATACACCTGTGAATGTCCTATGGATTATCATGAATGTCTCACATAGATGTTTGAAATTGTGGAGACCAGCTTTGCATCTTGAGAGTGTCCCTTAGAAGTGAACAGGATTAGTATAGAGCATCATGGAATTCTTTAAAAATTAGAACAAGTACCTATAAATTAAGAATATTTTGATGTTTTTTCTTGAGCCATTTTATAACACTCAGTTGAAGATACAGGGAGCTGTAACCTCAAACCTACTAAGATCACTTTGCATTACTTAATACCTTCAGAGGACTCTAGGAGGGTAATGTATAACAAGATGTGCTGTAAGGTGTCAGACTACTTTTGTGAAGTCAGAAAACAGATGTAGAATTTGTACTCTCTGTAAGTACAATATAAACAAACTTTCAGAAAGCATGTCATTGAGAGTTTTGGACCATCATCCATAATTGACTGCACATCCAAAAAAGGCAACTTCATCTTCAAAAAGATTTCTAAATTGAGACCTACTTTCCTCTACATTCCTTTATTCATCAGTTGAATGGTCTTGTATTAGAACTCAGGTTTCCAGCTTAGCTTTTGTATCCACTTTCCGCATGACGATGCTGAAATTTTTATTAATTTTATTGCTTAATGTGAGAACTTGTAACATTACTTCTCTGCCTGAGACTGCAAGCAACCACATTGCTGCGGGGTAAGAAGTTACCATGTGCTGGCAAATCCACAATAAATATCTATTTGAATGCTCTTAGCCTGTGGCAAATGCAGTGTAATCTAAGTTAGCATGAAAGAAGGCTAAGCAAACTCAATTTATTTTGCATTTGCCATGGGCTAAAAGAATTCACAGTGGACAGTTGCTGTAGATCAGCTGCTGTGTTTATGAAAGCAATTCTTTTGTCAGCAAGACTGGTGTGAAATCAGGGAACAATCAGAATGGAAATCTGTTATTCTGGTATTGCAGAATACAAGTATCCAGGTAGTCTATGAAGTCATCATTCCCTCAGTGTGAAATACTAGAACAAATAATTTTGATGTGAAGAAAAAGAGATTTGGAGAAATGTTGTTTGTGATGGATATTACTAGTTTTTTAACTAGGGACAGAATTTTCCATAGAGAGGTAGTTCTGATATCGCCAAGCAAACATAAGAACAAAACACAAAACAGAGACACCACTTTTGACATTTCAAGTAAAATTAAATATTTATATGTAAAATGAATGAAATTGTATAACCTACCAACTTTTGCTTCCTGGAAATAATGGAAATGTGCCAGTAATATCACTGAGCAAAAGTGTGTGCTGTGCAGTGTTTCTTGGCTTCTCTCAGTTTTGCTCAGCACTGCATAGCAATTCATTTTAAATATGCTCTTGAATTTGTGGCATCCTAAAGTGTAAAAACAGGGCAGTTGTCCCTTTTCTTGCTGTCATGCAAACACATTTTTAAGCAATGGAGTAGATAGAATATTCTATAGAAAAATGCTACAATGTGAGGCAATGTAATTTTGTCTGTAGGAAGCCAGAAGATGCTCAGAGGGCTGGAGCACCTCTTCTGTGAAGACAGGCTGAGAGAGCTGGGGCTGTTAAGCCTGGAGAGGAGAAGGCTCTGGGAAGACCTTAAAGCACCTTCCAGTACTTAAAGAGAATCTACAAGCAAAGTGAAGAGGGATTTTTTTTTCCAAGGGCATGTAGTGGTAGAACAAGGGATAGTGGCTTTAATTTGAAAGAGGACAGATCAAGATGAGTTTTTAGGAAGAAATTCTTTACTGTGAGAGTGGTGAGGCACTGGAACAGTTTGCCCAGAGTTGTGGCTGCACCATTGCTGGAAGAGTTCAAGGCCAGGTTAGGTGTGGCCCTGAGCAACCTAGTCTAGTGGGAGGTGCCCATGGCAGGGAATTTGAACTAGAGGATCTTTAAGGTCCCTTCCAACCCAAATAACTTTGTGGTTTGCGATTCTATGATAATAAAAGAGATTTTGACTAAAAACACTTTGGCTGAACACAATTTTCCTCCACATGCTATTAGTTTTTCATCTCCTTTCTCTATTGTACTCACAGTGCAGCTTTCTCTATTATACTTAAACATGGAACAAACTTTTAAATTAGCTGATAATCTTCATCTATCAGAGCAGGCACATGCTCTGGCACATTTTGGTGTCGGTCTCTGTTGCATACACATTGTGTACAGAGCACTAGAAATTAAAGGACGTTTAACATACTGGGAAGAAAAAGCTGATAAAGTTTGAGAGACAGAAAGATTAAGAACATTAAGAGACACCTCACACCTTCTGTAAAGCTGAGAGGCAACTTCGTGCTAGGGCACCATCACACACTAACATGTAAACTGTGTTTGGATCAAAGTTATTTCAACTTCAACTGGTTCAGGGAGTAGACAATGCTAATTCAACCATCTGCATGTAGGACTCAGATCTATAGCACACTTTTCATCTCTCTGCCTTTCAGTTTCCTAGTCTATATAAAGACATAATTACTTTTATTAAAAAATCCTGAATATTTGCTATGAAAGAGCAAAATGTTCACTGAAAAAAAAGATGATCCTCTCCAAGAATGAGAAGTGAACTGCTAGGCTGTAGAGAAACAGTCATTTTTCTGTCTTTTTCTGCAGTTATTCATCATTTAGTGTGTGACAGATTCAACAGGACATAGGCAGTTCCCTCAAACTGCAACATCTCTAAATGAATGTTTACGGCACTTTCCTGGCTACAGAGATTATTCTAAAGCAAGGAGAAATGATGACTGAGATACCTTACCTCCCGATGTGAGTAAATAAGCTCTTTGTCATGTGAATGGCAGGACTGGTTGGGAACATAATACAACAGCAGGGCTGGGGGTTCAGAGTGGAGGGAAATGCCTTGCTACAATTAAATTCAAGTCCTCACAGCAGGTTAAAACAAAGCAAGCTTGCCCATTTCAAGTTTTCTGTTGGAAAATGGGAGGCAGGTTTCATCTGCTACAGGTTGTATTTTGCAGACTTCTTATTTGCCTAAATCTTTCAAAATAGTCTTTAAAGGGCTCATGATGCAAGTTTAGACATATGATTTGAAGTTAAGTTTGAGGGCAATCTAACTACTAGTTAATCATGATGGAATGGTGACTGGAAAGGGGGAGAAGATCCAAGTATTTTATGTATTCCACAAGTACTTTTTCTGGTGCAGTTTGGTAAAAGGCACTGTCAAAGCCAGGATACTGAAAAGGATGCTGTTCAGGCTTGATTTTGTCTGTTTTTTCTCTGATGTACCTGAGTGGGACAAATACATAAAATGCAATGGCTGACTTCTAATTAGAAGCCCAGCTGATCTGAGGGGCAGCAGTAATATGCAGTTGTACTTGGATATACTGATGCTGCCCTAGAAATAAGAACTGGAAATTTTGTAGTAAATAAGAAACTATCAAATATCACCTTTGGACTGTGCTGCAGAGAAGCCTTGATTCTATGAAAAAAAATAAGATGGCAAAGCTGATGGTAAATGTATATGACTGCTAAAAGTCAGCGACTTACAGTTGGAAGTGACATGAGAAGTCCCTCACTGCTGCTATAAATTTATACTAAATAAATTGGTAACCATAACAAAGTAATCTCTGCTTTGCATAATTTAGAGGGAATAG
Organism: Sakesphorus luctuosus; assembly: GCA_013396695.1. Taxonomy (NCBI): domain Eukaryota; kingdom Metazoa; phylum Chordata; class Aves; order Passeriformes; family Thamnophilidae; genus Sakesphorus; species Sakesphorus luctuosus. The sequence continues at coordinate 1,242,625 of VWZD01005122.1, read as the reverse complement.
ACAGATGGACCTGAAACAATCTATTTGAACACAAAAAATAAAGCCAGTCACCATAACCCCTTCCCTTCATGCGTCAGAGGCAATAGCTGGGATTTCTAGTTCATGGCAGACTTTGAGTTGTGCTTAAACCACAGTTCTGCAAGTGCCACTGTACCATTTACTGAAGTTCATGGGGTTTGGGGTTTTTTGTTTGTTTGTTTGATTGATTGTTCTTTTTGTTGTTGTTGTTGTATGGGAGGTTGAGGAGGGATGAAGGTGTAAGCAGAAACAGTTTCATCCCTTTTCCCTATTCCATCACATTCTTCATGTTCATCATATTGCTTTTATACACATCACTTTCTGGAACAACCATGGACCTAAAAGCAAAATTCAGTCACATATGTATGTTTTCATAAACTCCTTAAGTGATCTCAGCAGTGAACAAACAATTTTTCAATTATTCTGTGAAATGCTCTGTGCAGAGCACTCTGGCACAGCTCATGCTGGTTGGCATAACTTTTTCCAGTCACCTGTATGGAAGTTAAAGTGGAATTTTAAATTTATATGTTAATATTATCTTCATCCAGCTTGTACCTAGAGAATAAATGGGAATGGGAGGAGAAGGGGAAAGGGTAGGCTCTTCCTTAGTGAAGGAATCTTGCAGAAGCTTCTTGAATTGCTGTATCTGATCAGGCAGCCATGATAAGATCAGTTCCTTTTTACTTCCGAACTTCTTTCTGAACTTTGTCCACACAAAGTAAGACAGGCACATCTGTATTTTTTGTTGCAATTCAAGAGACAAGTTAATTATCTCATTACTGTTGATAATTTTTATGGGTGTTTTGGTTTTTTGGGTTTCTTTTTTTGCTGACAGAAGAACCAAGAGCAATATTTCATTGTCTTAAGCAGACGTTGTACAAATAAAGATTGCAAATATTATCATGTAAATAGCAGATAAGGCAACTGCAAAAATAGGAAATATATCCAAAGTAGCTGGGGATTTTTTTTTTTCCTACAGTGATAAAACATTTATTGCTTCTGATCAAGCAGTGCCAGTTTGGTCTCTGACACTCTTTAGGCCGTGTCCATAGTGACTGATGCAGAAACACACAGGGTCTTTTATGAAAAGGAAACAACTATAGATCACCATATCACCTGTCCTAAAAATCAGAGCTTCAGGTACGGGGTCACATAGAAAATTATATTTATAGGCCTTAATACAGCCTTAGAGCACAGATTAAGACTTCAGAGTACATTAAAATACAAGTGTTGTCATTCCTTCCTTCAGAAGTCCACTTTAATTAGAGGCTAATTTTACTCCTCTTCTCTGTGTAAATTTTCACATGTATTCAGCCTAATTTTTTATTCATATTGTAACAAGAGTTACATAAAAATAGATTTGAGTAGCTGATAATTGAAAATTAATTAAGGATAATTTCAACAATGGATAGATGTAATTGTAGTAAGGTACCTAGAGTATCAAGTTCTTAGTGGATAAATATACACATTAAAATGGTGTATACTGCTTAGTATTGCTGAGCAAAACTCTTTCTGAAAAAGGTTTTATGTTCATGCTTCCATAAATCAGCCCTAATTATTAACCTGATGCTAACCTAATGTAGTGATAACATTTAAAAAAATATTGTCCACCTATTTTTAAACATATGGAAAGCTATGTGTCTAGTCTGAACAGTGCTATGATTAAAGTGTCAGAAGAACAATACCTTTGCTTTCTTTGAAAGCGAAGGCAATTATTTGTATTCCATTCAGAACACCTTGAACACATCAAAAAAAAAACAAACAAAAAACCTGTTACTATGAGTAAACATGTGAATGTCACAAAAAACAGTCAAGTACAAAATCATACGAAGGTATATATGTGGAAGTTAAATACCAATAGTATTAACTTGGTGTTTTGAAATGTAAATACATTCTGAATTGCATATATGTATATCTGGGCAGTCCCGTGGCATAGTGGAGAGCGCTCCGGTCTCCGACTCCCAAGGTCGCGAGTTCGAGTCTCAGTACGGACCGTCCCCGGCAGTTCAATGCCTCCCTGCCATCCCATCCCGTCAGATCTCGGATGCGAAGCAGGGTCAGCCCCGGTTAGTACCGGGTGCTGTAGATAGTCCTAAGGAGACTTCACTGTCACTGTCCAAGCTTGCTCGGCCATGGCAAATGAACCTTAGGACTTAAACGGTGGGGCCAGTTCTGCGCACGCTGTGCCTCACCCAAAAATCCCCTGCGCAGGCTCGGAGGGCACACGTGGGGGGAGCCCTTCCCAAATCTTCTTCCGCAAAGATTGGCCATTATTATTATATGTATATCTGTATTTAGAGCTTTCAGACATTCAAATGCTGCTTCATGAAAGGAGTCTGTACTTGCATGCATGTGTGGTTAGTACAGGAGAGCAGGGTTCCAAACCACATCTGCACTATATTTGTACTGCTATCATTTGCTGTACTACTTGTGTTCCTCGTGGCTCATGCACGTGGGCAATGAGAATCTAACCGAGCTTAGTATTCTGCAGAAACTTGCACTTAAGGCAGAAGTTCATTTGGATCCTTTAATTATTATTTTTAGATTTGGAAGGTGAGGGAGATGGCACCTGACAGCAGCTGTGCCCAAAAGCTTCACCAAAAGGGAAAGTTCTGTAATACTTGAGATGGCTTGAGGTGCTGAGTGCCTTTATCACCCCAGAAAAGTGATAAGGTAGCAAGATTGTATCCCTTGAAAATGCCTTGTCCTCACATTCCCCACACTTAATTTTTCATTTGGTTGCTGATACTCAACCAAGCAATGTTTTAATTTAATGGCTCCTGTGAAAAATTATTTTCTTTTTTTAGAGCAGAGATTTCTCTCAAGGTATCAAGAGAATTACTTTGCAGCTCCTGCCAGTAGCCTCTCTCTTCTCCCTGTCTCTTTTGGCTCGGGTGTCTAGACCATCTTGGCTCATAATTTCTCATTGTTTTGTGAAAGATTAGAGAGCTTTATAGCTAATTAATTGCTACAGATTCCAGTAGCCTGTGAGAAAAGTTATTTTAAATCTAGTTTCATGTACATGGTTCTATATACATAACCATACATACACAAGTAAGTGTGAGTGCATGTAAACATTTAGGTGGATGTATATTCATTTTTACAGTTATATACTCTTGCACTAATGTTAATATGTTAAAATTATTAAAATATTTGTTCTTATAGTGCCCTTGAGAAGCAGGTAAAAAGGAAAGCCCTAACATGCATTTCGAGAAACAATAAAAAGTGTTGATTGTGAGGGAGAAAATATCTTTAGCTTATGTTAGTAGTCAGTGAAAGGGAACTTTTTAAGATCTCTCTTGAGGTACATATAGAGTGCCCTGCTAGACAAGAGCCTGACAACAGTGAGCTTTGGTTGTCTTAGGAGTGTTCAGCTGTTACTTCCTAAAGGCACTTGCACAGAGGAAAGGCTATAGGCAAAGAAGCATTTTTGATATGGTTCTCAAGTGAAGGTTGTAGTCACTGTGGCTGTAATAGCTAAACAACCATAACGAAATATCAAAACTAAAGGCTGTCATATGAAATAACCAGAACTGGTTGCATCAAGTAGCATTAGTCTTCTATCTGTTACTGCAGGCTGTTGGAGCTGGCAGTTTGCTGTGGCAGAGTTAGCACATAGGTTTTTTTGGCTGCAGGCACTGCACCTAAGGCAAAGGGAGCTTTTGAGTGGACTTAAAACTGAGCCATTCCTTGACTCTTTGGCCAACTGACTACAGGCCCATTACACTGGTAAAAACCCAGTCCGGCTCAGGTTAGCCTTAGCAAAGTTTCCATCTGCTGCTTTGATTTCAACAGGCTTCTCACACAAATCGTACCTGAAGTGACTGGTAACACTGAAGAGGAGATTCTTATTATTCTGCTTACTAAACATAAAACAAAGAATGTTGTACTAATCAGCATATAGCTTTCCTCAAGGTCATGGATTTTTGCTTTCAGGCTTTGATACCCTTTGGAATCTCTAGGTAAAAAGTACTGGAGGAAAGGCAAGTTGTAGGTCAGTGCTCTAGAGGATGTTAAGAACATTGCTAGCATGTTAGTCCTTGCTTTGAACCTATATCCTCATGACGGGCCATATCTGTTGAACCTTTGGGGTTTGAGATTTTTTCCTTTATTTTATTTTAATTCTGTTTCTTCCTTTATTCTTCTGGTCTCAGAGGTACCAATTTCCCTTTGCAGAGCATGCATAGACTGTCAAATGGAGAGCTGTAAGTACAGTTCTGTCAAATTGATCAACCTGACTTGGTGATGAACTTGGTGTTCTTCTACAAGCAACCAAAGCCATGCTGGCACTACTGGGTAACATCAGTTGCTTTTGATAGCCAAAGATGATTGAAGTCTGCCATGCACTTGCTTACAGATAGTCTTCCCAATGACTTAAGCACGTGCTAGTCCAGAACCTCATGGACTCTCAGAAAGAGATTGGTAGGGATGCGGACAAGTACAGTTGTGCTCTTGTTGACCAGACAAGGGAAATCCAGTGGTACAAGGCTGGACAGGCATCAGGGAAAGAGCTGTCATCATCAACATTTCCCTGGGCACAGCTGCAGAATCTGTTCAACAAGAGGGAGCAGCTGCTGCCACAGCAGGATCCACAGTCACTGGCCAGGCAGTGCCCTAAATCATTCCAAATGAGTGATTACAGATGTATCTCCAGCAACTTGAGAGTCCCACAGTATTTAAGCTCATGACTTAGCAAACTTTAGGACATATAAGACACCTATGACTTATCCATGTCAAAAACAGTGATGGTTGTCTTTACATTTCCTTGCTTTTCAGACTAGAGCCCTTCCAGAGATTTACCTATTTGCCTCTTACCCACAGGGCTTCTTCAGATAGGGCATCCTGATGCATTTCCATGGTGGAAGGAAATTAATATCTTTAATGGAGGATTTAATAGCATCAGATATACATAGAAGCACAGTATGAGAACCATGTGTGATTACTGCAAGCAATCATAGTCTAGACTGCACATGAAAATTCCAGAAGAAAACATTATTCTTTAAAGGACTCCAGAACTTAAGTATATATATCTACTCTTATAAAAAATAATAGCCTTTAATGGCTCTATAGTCTATCCTGTTTAAAATGCTTCATGCTTTAACATATTTATGGGTTTTTTCCTTAATTTTTTTAATGACCTCTGAATAATTTTTGACACACCTTTAGTACAAGTAAATATTTTAAGATACACGTTAATCACTTTGATACACCACAGAAGTGGAAGTTGATTTTAAATGGATAAACTTTTGAATTGGACCAGACTGTTTAATTGAAGGCAGCTTCCAGCAATAGTTATTATTGTTGTGAGTCTTTGTTCCTAATGGTATTAGAGTCAGATATGGGATCAAAGTTTGCAAGTGGTCAAATAATTCAGGAAATTTAAATCCCCATGTATAGATATGTCATCTACCATTACGCATAATGTTTCTCAGCTTGCAGTGTTGAGAATAAGGAACCCATCTGCAAATGATTTGTATACCCCTGGATAGGCATGATTGAGATGATTCATTTTGGCTCTAACTTCTCCTGTAGAAACTATATGCTTTAAACACAACTCGTAGTGTGGTACCTCTAAACAAGCAAAATCAGTAAAATTATAATTATGTGGACAGTGGGAAGATAAGCATTCAAACAAATATTTTTCTTTCAAAGTTGAAAAGAAAGCTCTTTTGTTTCTGCACAGACTGCATACAGGCAGCAGGAACCAGATTTTATTCTGTTCTCGGTATATTTGAAAAGAAATATTTCTAGATCCTCTACTATTTTCCCAGCAGTTTGCTCAGCAGAAATTATTCTTGCTGATGCTGCATGCCATTTTGATGGTTTATGGAGTCACTGAACTTAATCAAAAATTCATTTCCATAGTTTTTAATTCATTTTTTGCAGAACACAAACTACTGGTCCTACCAACCTGATCTATACTTTCTCTACTTTTCCTGCTGCAAAATAAGAGGAAATCACTCACAGACACTTTGAATTTATGTGTCATACTGCTCAACATAAAAAAAAAAATCATTAGAAACTATTTGAAAATGAAAAGTCAGCACATATTAGAGCCAAGAAAAGGATTTATCTCACTGGCACATCTATGGAAAACATTCATAAAAACTTAGAATGTCTATTAGCATGCAATTACTCAAGTATTTGTTTCTCTGTCTAGGTTTACTCCAGTGAACACCTGTTTTACAGCAAGCAAGGCAGCCCATGTTAGAGAAGCTCAATATTCATATAGTACTTTCAGAATTTGAACTTACTTCCATGGTTAACAAAACCATTACCTTCCAGTTTTAATAGGCCATACATCACATTTCCAGACCATTTCTCCTTGTCATGTGAAGCTTCATCTCCCTTCAACTGTGAACAGAAAATCCTCCTCAGAAAATACCAGAAATTTCCCACTGAATACTTCAGATTNAAGCTGGATACAAAGCCACAATTGCTTTGAGGTCATCACTGCTGCCAAAGAAAAATACTGTGAGTTAGTACAAGGACTTTCAAGCCTAAAGTGGTGCTTAAAATTTGGACTCTGCCATCAAAACTCCTAAACCAGCTGCTATGTTTCATTCAGAAATGTTGAATATAAAGTATGAGAGCTGTTTCATCAGGGAAACCAAATCCAGGTCTTTTCTTTTTCAGATGTGAGAAGTTCCAGCTCTGAATTAGAGTCATTGACAAATTGTGCTTGATTATGGACTTTTCTTTCATGGTGTGATTTAACAAAGATAGTGTGGTCTCCCACCTGTGGATTTAGCCTACAATGAGTTTCCCCTAGGAAAAAAAGACTGATTAGTGTTAATTTGCTCTTCACCTTTCACTCAGAAGCATAACTGGTCTATTGCAAAGTAGAGAGATACATCAGCCAAAATAAAACTGAATCTTATTGCAGATCAAAGTCTAAGTGAAAGATCTTCTCAGCTGTGAATTTCAAATGAGAATAACTCTCCCTAATTTTCATATAAAAATCTTTTCCTTTTTTTTTTTAATTTATTTTTAGGCTCTCCAAAAGCCTTTAAATCAGATCGGTTCGAATCTGACCACACATACAGTACAGGCTTCATAGAACATCAGTATTACAGAGAAAAATAGAAAGTCTGGGATTTATTTTAAGAGAATAAAAGATCGCATTAAATAGGTGATAAGCTGAAGGAAATATGGGTTTTAATGTAGAATAAATTCCATATTGTCTTAATGAGAGAGGAACTTTCTAGAAGGAATTTTTGTGATAGAAAATTTTACAGCTTTCTGAATAGTTTCCAGATATTTTTTGATGGTAGTATTAGGCACTGAAGAAAACTTTAAAGAAGGTTCTCTGTCATTATGTACAACAATTAAAGATCTCAGTGTTGGCAGAAGTAGCTTAATGGGTCAGGATTTATAGAATTGATGTAAAAAAAAATCTTTCCTTTTACTCCTGGATCACATTGGTATGGTGATTGTTGTGGTGAAGCTTCAAATATCTTCAAGTAAGTGTATCTCATATTAAACATCACACCCTCCATGCACAGCATATCTAAACAAAAGCTGATCAGAGGTACTGGGCCCTGGCGTACGGTTGACATGCAAAACTTCACCAATACAAGAAGTCTTTTCCTGTTCTGCAAACAGAGATATGTAGAATGATTTATTTATTAAATAGATAAGAATTTCTGTGCAAAAACTCATACAAATCCTCTCATTTTCTGAAATCCCTTGAGGGTAGCTCTTTCTACAGCATTACTGGAGTATTGTAGAAGTCACATAGAGACTGCCTGTATGGAGCTCACTTACTGTAGATCTTAGCTGAAAATTTGGCCAATGGCTTTAAGACTTGCTGACTTTAGTAAAAAGTGACTCATTGGTACTCTCTATAGGCCAACAGGATGTTCAATAGAGAAGAACATGAAAGAATTTGATTAAGATGTACCACTTTAATTAGAAAATTACTTCAAGAACAGAAATAGAACTGGTTCAGAATGCCCTTCTGATTTAGAGCATTGGGGATCGATAATATCTTCTAATGAAAGGTACAGACTGCTCCAGAAAATTTCTCTAGCTCTGCCTGTTGTTCATATAGTGTCGATATCAGTGAATAACTACTCACTGTTTTTGCATATCTGAATATATTTGCTCATGGAATTAGTTAAGAGATGCTACTGGATTTACAAAAAATGTCTGGTTTAATGTAGTTCAATAATCCTGACAGATCTGAATTCTTTTCATTGCCACAATGCAGTTTTGTATTGGCCAGCCTGGAATAATATGAGAATATTTCATCTTTGTGCATTAAGATACAAGTACAATTAGTTAATAAGTATAGATGAATGCAGTCATTACTTTAGGCCATAAGCTGTTGGCAAACCAAATGAGTGCCAGGGCTCAGGATTTGCAGTGCTGTCACATTTCAGGATTGCAATGCTTTAAGTGTTAGAGACAGTGCATAGCCTGCACAGTGTCTATTAGTGGGTTTTGTTCAGTTGCAAAATCTCTTTTAACACTAGGGAGGAAGCTGTAGCTTGAATATTCTCTGTGCCTAATTCTCCATGGACTACTGACTGTAGGAAGGGAAATTAACTTTGCTAAACTACATTAGTCTTCATAAATACAGCCTTTCTGTTTTCAGTCCTTCATCAGATCAAAAACAGAGCTTAGATATTACCCAAAATGCATACTCAAGTGAATGCAAAAGATTATTTTTCCTTGTAGAGGTGATAGATGCTTGCCAAGGTACTTCTCTCTGCTTTCAGTGGAGCTGTAAGAGTAACTGTCCCCTTAAGAGCCGTGAGCTGAAATGTCTCAATCCCTTTAAAACTGTGTTTCCAGTTAAGAGTTCCTGAGAGGCCTGGTCAAAGTATATTAGCAACTTGATTAAATTCCTCTCCGTTTCTCTCAGACAATGCCCTTAACTGCTTCTGTTGGTTTACTGTATTAAAGGCTCATCAGAATTATGGCTCCTGACTCAGTATTAATCACCACTACAGAGCTCCACCAGGGTCCATTCATGACACCAACACACTTCTGCTGACATGTTTTATGGAGAAGGTCAGTATTACCTTTATTGCCTTGGCATTTGTAGGACAGCAGTTTTACCCTAAGATTTTTGAAGTGCCAAGGACATGTCATGACAATTTGATACGCAATAACTGTCTCAAGCTTGCCTGCAGGACTTCTCATTTTAAGACATGTACATGTCTTTAAGGCACCTACAGTTTCTCAGATCTATTAGACTATTAAAAGAGTGACATTAGTATAAACTGTAGATTTTTTTTTCCATTTCATTAATATTTAAATTGGTAGGCATATCCACCGATACAATGGTAAACAAAAAAGTGGATATGATTACTTTTTTGATATTCCCGTCAGTGAAAAATCTGTTATCACCCAGATTAGTATGCATAAATTCTATTTAATTATATTTAGCCTGACAGACCCTTTAGCAGCATCAATATGAAATGAATGTGAAAGCAGACCCACGAATTACAGTTATAAATTAAATAGCTGCGCATAACATAAACACACATGACATAAATCATTGGTTAGATAGTACATGTGCTTCTACTTTTTATAAAAGATACATTTCATTTTGAAAACAGATAATTATTTTCTATTCATGATTTTGGGTGCAAGTATATCTATACTATTCAAAATATCTTGTCCATTTTTTTCCTTCAGGAAAGCTGTATATTGAACAAGTTTATAGTTACTGTATTACTTGAAAAATGGTTTAATCTTGCACTTTTAGATTTTAAGAACAAAGTTTTCCTATCTTTTCTATACGTTCTTTTTTTGTTTATCTATACACAGTCATATAGTTTTATTTTATGATTAATCCTTTCATCCAAGCCAAAGTGTTGGGTTTTTTTATTGTGCAGTAGCACTGTTACACATTGTTTTATATTTTAGGATGGTAGGTCATCTTTTATTTATTATTTGCTTTCATAATAAAAGGTTCAGAAGAGATGTTTAACAGGACAATTAGTGACCCTGGAGTTCTTTTGGCTAGGAAAACAAGCCAAAACAAAATTATAACATCCCAGCATGCCTTCAACCAGCTGCAGCTCACCCTCTGTGGGCTCAGAGAACATGCTCCTTTGCCAGGAACATCTGGCTTTTGAAAAGCTGATAAAAAGGTTGGGATACCTGTAACAAAACCCAGAAAAATGTTAAAAACTGAGAAGTCATTTCCATAGGTGTTTTTTGTTTGTTTGTTTGTCTTGGGTTTTGTTGTTTGTTTTTTTTTTTTTAAGTGGAAGCAGTTTGATTTTTCTTAGGGATGAAGTTCAGAATGAGAAGGACTTGCCAGTAAGCTGGTCTAAACAAATTATTCAGTTGGTACACACTGCTGCAGCTCAGAGAAAACTTGATTCCACATACTTGTCCATTAGCCTACTCAGTAACACTAGCAAAGGCACAGAAATTCTGTTAAAAAAGGTAGAGGTTGTTCTGCAAACTTCAGGAGTTTTGATTTTAATCTTGATTTACTAAAGACATTGGCATCTAAATCATACAATCATGAAGCAAGGAGAGGACTTTTTTAAAACATTATAATTCTATAAGGAATAGTATCCTATTCTGTAATAGCAATCATTACAGAAGAAAAGTATTCATGACAAAAAGTTTGCTGGTTTGTTGTTTGGGGTTTTTTTAATTCTCTGGGGATTGACTCAAATAAGTAAATATCTAATTTCAAAGGTATGATTAGATTCACAGAGGGTTTATTCCTATGGTTTAGTCCTTCATGTACTGAAGTAATTTGCTGAATCAGGATCAATGTCCTGTGCATACAGAAATATCCATACTGGTTCTGTCTGTGATACAAACATCATTACCTGCATATTATAGGCAAGATGTCTTTTAAACTATTTCACAGTGCAACATGTCATCACCAGAATTAAATATGGTTTTTTGTTTTTCAAATAACTTATATTTTTAGACCACTGTCAAATACAGAAGTAGCTTCTCAGCAAAAGAAGTAGACTTAATAATAAAGACTAATTATCTGTGCATACAGATGAGTGGTTCTGTAGTGCAAACATGTATATTTAGTACTAAAAGCACTATCAAGATATGCACAATCAGGTCCTCAGCACAGAGAAAAACTCTCTTCTTTTCCCTGTGGGTATAGAGGTTTGTCCTTGCTGGAAGCTGTACCCTCCTACCATGTACCACATAGTTGTTTAATAACTGTTAGAGGGCTGGCTGGAATCAGATCTTGTGCACAAAAGGAAAGTTACAATTTTGCTCTTTAGCTTCAGGAGGCTGTTAGGTCAGCAGTGTCAGTCCTGGGCATGCAAGAGGGACAAACAACAAAAAGAAGTCCAAGGTAAGTATATAAACACAGCACTTAAATGTTGAGACTTCAACTCTTGCTTGTACAGGAGTAAAAGACCTCAGTGAAGTTTATCATCAAATAACTTGTATATTACCTTGTGACTATGGATCTGAATTTTGTTTGCTGTGTATATGCTTTATAAGCATGTTCACCTGAAACATTAGCTTTTGGCTCTTTGCAAAAATTGGGTGCATCTTGCTTTAAGTCTGTTAGTTTTTTTCACTAAGTGATAAATTTAACCTGTGTTAAGAGGATTTATGTAGTATCCAAAGGTAGTTTTGTTCCTGGTTTTTACCTTGTTTCTTTACTTACCCTCTTTTCCCTACACAGCATAATTATTTTTTGTTGGGTTTTTCCCCCCACAGAATCAAAGAATGAAAGTCAGTAAATTGCTTTTTTATAGAGATTTGTGTATTCTTAATTTTCATAATAGTGAACCATTTGTGGCATTTCAGTACAAGAAGACTTTATAAAATATTTACATTTTGAGAGATTTGAAGAATTACAAATCAACCTCTAATTAACTCTTGTAAGAAATACTGGGGTTTTTTGTGATGAGAATAACACCAAATTCCATCGTGCAACATCCAGACATAATTACCATTCATTGTTTTCACCCCTTTACCGTTTTTCTATTTTTCATTTCTACTCTGATCCTTCAGCTTGACAAAGTCTCAGTTCATCATAGCACTGGGTTATCTCCTTAGCCAGTTGCTCTTCAGCTGAAGCTAGAGACCCTGGTTTAGGACTATACAAAAATACACAATGTTTTCCTAATCATCATTGAATGAATGGCTCAATGTCCGTAATATAACCCTAGTCTAACCAGGTGTAGAGTTTGAAGGTCATCAAAAGTTCACAGAAAAACTGAATTCATAACAGGCTTCAATAATATGACCAGTAGTGGGGACAATCTCCAACACAAATCCCTTTCAATATTTTGCTTTCAGAAAGACTGTATCAAGCTTTAAATTGCTCTTTCTTAGGTGACATGACCTGCTGGCTTATTCACAAAATTTAAGCCTCTGCTTGATTTTTTCTACTCCATAGCACTTAACAGAATTACGTGCAAACCCATACATTGGTGTGCAGGTTCCAACCTCAGCCTTTTATTCTGATCAGTTTTATTAGCTTGGCCACACAGTATTCTCAGCACAGCTAATTGGATGGCAGTTCGAGATGTGAAAAGAAGAATGAAAAACATGACGTAAAGGAAAGAAATTGCTGGCATTACTACACCTTTGGTGCAGAGCAAGGGGACACATTTTTCTGCTTCAGTCTTTAAGAGTCGAATGTGATTCACAATCTTTGTTTCTTCTAACAGAACTGTCAAATGCAAAACAGAAGTGGAAGGAAATCCAGAATCTGTTGACAATGTCATGCAACAAAATTAGCTGTTCACTCATGGTTTTCTTCTTGGTTCTCTTACAGACAGCCTCTCATTCCCAGTTTGCAATACTCAACAGTCACTGATCATCTTCACAAAGCCAGAAGAACCTAAAAGTGGCCACACTGGTTAACTGAGCCAAGTATGCCCAAGACTGCCCTGTCTCCAGCAACAGGGGTGGCTGACAAACAGTGTAAGGGGACCAGGGAGCTAAGATGCCTTCCATGAATTGTATTTCCACTCTTCAGTAAACTGCAATGCAGAAACTTGCAGGACCAGTGGTACTCTTATATTTTATAGGCCTAGGTGGGTGGTTATTTTATGATGCTTGTCAGTTTTTGCACAGATATCCTACATAGTACCAAACCTCAAGACCATTTGACAATGAATCTCAGGTGCAGCAGAAGCAGCCTGAAAACTTACTGTGTGCTGTGGCCTTGAAATGTACATGTGAAATTATTTTTATAATGAAATAACTATCTTTTTAAGGTAATAGTACCTGTTTTGATAATTGAAGGATTGTTTCCTATTTCATCTTAGCAGTACTTACTTGTGTTCTCCAAACACATATTGGAATCCAAGTAACATAATAGAAATAGATGTAGTATATAATAATATAGGATTAATACACAATAGAGCAATAATAAGAATATCTAGTGATATGTCATAGTAATATCAAATGGAAAAAACCCCAAATGTCAGACTTTCTCTTGGTACTTGTACACCACCAATTATACTTCAGATTTTAACTCTCCAGAGAGGAAAAAATTATTCTTCCTACCTGTACTAGTGAGAAAGAAATCAGCTTTTGTGATTGTGGGAGGAAATGACTGATGATAGCATTGTCTGGAGCCAAGTATAAATTGAATAGCTGCAATGCAAGCTGCCACACAGAGGACCAGTCTGTGGTTGTGAACTATTATACTATATTTCAGCCATTTAATAGCTGTAATTTAGTGATGAGAACAGTGTGTTATTTGATGCACATACAGTGACACAGTGGCATTTTCTAGTTAAAGCAGTATTAGAGGACTGTTCCTTTGGCTGGTTGCAAAAGGCAATCTTGACTGTGGGATATACCTAACACCAAAAATGCCCAATGGAAAAGATGGTCCTACCTCTAAGCATACAAGATTTTCCTTTCATTAGGCCTTTGGCAGTTTGGTGGTGGTGAGTTAAAATGTAGAAGCCTTTCTGTGGAGACTCTGAAACGAGCACAGGGGCAGTTTAAGGAGAACAGCCTATGGTGGCCTCCCAGAGTCCAATGATGTGGGAATCTACAACTAAAAGTCTCATGCTGAGCACACTGAGAGGTCCCGAGCACTCTTGATTGCACCCTCTTTTTAGCAGGTGCTCCATCACACTCAAGAAGCCCTTGTTTAAGGAAAGAAAGTCTGTCTCACTCAAATTTGGTTTGTCTTAAAAAAAAAAAAAAAAAAACAAACAACAAAAACCCCAAAAAATAGCATTACTTCTGCAGACACTGTGTTGAAAATGACAGATGTCACAGTGAAAGAACTGGTAATCTGAGATTGGAGTGTGGGCCATTTAAAGTAATATGCTGAAATCTACAGCACTTCTAATTTCCTTTGTAAACAGTTTTTTTCTGTGCTTCCTCATTGCATCCCCTGGCTGGACTTAGCAGCTTGATAGACAATTCAGAATAAGAACTGCAAAGTTTCACCACATATTCACACACCTTTCCGTTAAGTTATATTTTGCTTCAGAGGCTGGTGAATGTGTTATTCTTTTGTTTGTTTTCTATGATAGGATGGTATTGCAAGACTCCAAGTCCAGGGTGATTCACCTCTGATTCCAGGAGATTTCCAGGGAATACTTTCTATTTGTGTTTATATATATTGAATCTGTGCTTTCAAAATAGTTTTATCATCTGAGTATTTCTTTCCATTGGCTTTCACTTCTTCGTTTGTAGTGACATACTTTGACAACACAGCCTGAAGGGACATGTACAGCTGGATAGCAATTTTCAGAAAGACAATAGAAAGTAAATAGGAACTTGCTAAAGAAAATCTTGGTTTATAGGTTGCTTGAACTACTTCTTAAGTCAAAGGGGGAAAAGCAAATATTAGGTCTTTCCGGTTCCTATTAAATTACTTGAAGGTCAGCCTACAGTCTTGCTAGAAGATCAGCCAACCATGTTCTATCTAGTCTCTTTTTTAAGATATTTTCTTTCTTCCTGCTTGAAGAGGAGCATTATGAAAGAGTAGTACACAGAAAACACTGTAGTGTGATTATGAATAATTTAGTAAAACAGTAAGTTGTGTGTACTGGGCTTGTTTTGCCTTCTCCTGTATAGTATAAATCACATGCAATTTCACTGCAGTAAAGACAAGCCAGAAAAGTGAGGGCATGTAACTTGCAAATACGCTCCTAAGGTAATGAGCCTACACCAGCTAAAGACCCAGAGAGTGCAGAAATGCATGTATGATTTATATGCAGAACAAACAGGAGCAAGAGGAAAACAGTGGCATGATTTCACCACTCAAGGGAAGTACATACCTCACTGTCAGAAACTTTTTTTAACCCCATTTACTTCTTCAGAGTTATGAATATTTGCCTCTACAGGACACGAGTGATTAACCTCATTATGCATGGGGGCACTATTCTTTCTGAACTTGGACATGGTAGCATCACATACATTCAATTTCTGCCAAATTAAGCCCCAATTTTTACAGAGATCCACACAGTCTAGATGTGGTATTTTTCCTAGTGTTTCTTGAGTTGGCAGAGAAAAGAGAAATCTGTTAAACCAGAAAACTAATTGTGAGCTTATAATTGATACTGATATAATTAATCAAGGCGATATTGTTCTCAATAGTCTGTTGAAATGTAGCTTGAAAAGAAGCTTGGATGGAGTAGAAAAGCCTGAAAAAGAAACACAGTTTCATATATGGTTTCTTTATAAAGGAAATAGTCTTACATAAACCAAATATGAAGATAAAAATAGAATTTCTAGACTGAGAACTATGAAAATAAATTTAGGACTTTTGTAATAATAAATGTGTACTCACATTTTTCTGTCTGTGTAATTAATACACATATAATACCAAATTCTTTAACATTTTCTTCAATCTTCTCTTATATAACCTGGTAAAGAGTCCATGAGAAATAATTTCTTAATTAACTCAGACAAAATAGGCACACAAAGACTGTTTCTATAGATCTGGAGACTACTGTTCAAAGAACAGCTCAACCTTAGGCAATATAATCTCCTGTTGAAGTGTCAGGTCTTTTCATCATGGTCTTTCTTTACCCTCCAGAGTTAGCATTGCAGGCTTCTTTTTTTTAAGCTGCCTACATTTAATTGTTGGAGTTTTTTTTCATAAACACCATTATTCAAAGAGGCAGACTCATCACAACTGTTCTATGCCTCTTTACTATCTGTGTGTGCCACATGTGGAAAATGCAACTGGTGCCATGGCTGTGCGCTCCAGTGTAGCCACAAAAATTACTTTTCAGCAGCTGAAACCTGAACAAAACATGAAGCTTTCCAAGGCTGTGAAATTGAATTGGTAACTGGTCTGTCCTGTGCAGGGCTATGAGTTGGACTTGATCATCCTTATGGGTCCCTGTGACCCCCAGATATTCTATGATTCTATGAACTCTGTGCAGTGTGTGATGCACCCATTTATTCAAGAAACAAACACCAGTATTTCACTTGAAAGCATTTTAGCAGGAACAGTCAAAACACAGCTGACCTAAGCCAATATTTATGTTTTCAAGTATCAATAGGCTCTTAAGGCACTATTACTGGGTCCAGTTTCAAAACTATTTAGAGTCATTCTCAAATTTCATCTTTGGTTGCATCATTCCTTCTTTAATCTGACCGAGCTCTTTCGTTACCCTGGCTGTAAACTCAGTTTTCTGTTCAGATCTCTGCTCAAAACAATGTGTTCTTAATTGTCCATAAATGTTTAATAAAATCCATGACACTCACTCCCATATTACTTTATCACATTGCTCTTGGATTTTTTTTCAGTTATTCTAAACCTGGCACAATGATGATTAGCACAAGCAAGAGATAATAGCAATAAAATATTGACTTGTTTCTAGACAGAGGAAGTGTTCAGCACTGTATTTTCAGAGACAGAGAAGAATAGATGGAAGTGGAAATACAAAGGCACAGACATCCCCTGCCCTGAACAGTGGCATGAAACCCCAGTGCCATGTGCTGTGATGGGAGGCCGTGTGCTGACAGCTTCCACCCTGCACATCTGGGAAATCCTGCACACACTGACATGTAGAGACATACCAGAACTGCTGCACCTGTACAGGGCAAATAGCCAGCACAAACACAGCGAATCTGACACATCCTAATCATAGATTGACTCTACAAATAATCTGCTGCGAAGCTCAAGGGGCTGCAGTGTGTTACACACAGAGCTGGCTCCCCGCTGCACAAGGCATGCGTGGCAGGGCAGGATAACTCTGGCTCATCTCTGTGCACACACTAGGCATTTAAACTCTGCCATCTGTTCAGGACATAAGGGCTTTGAGCAGTCTGACAGGGTTTCTGAACATCTGGAAATTTTGGACTAAAGGGCTAAAGTGAATGATGTTAATAGCTAAGAACTACAGGACCCTTAGTCTTTGCCTGGATCTACAAAATTTTGTCTCCACACAGGCTCAAAATGCTCTATTCATAAATGATTCCTGAAATACCAGATAATTTTTTTTGCTTGTAAATGAATAGCATTAGTAGGGGGTTTTGACAGCTTACAAGCATTTCAAAAGTCACATCACTTCAAAACCTGTGCTTGTTTTATAATTTATGAGGCATTGCATTCTATTATTTCCTGATAAGATTCATGAAGAGTCCAAATCCTCTGAATTAATTCTCCAGTTGAAGCTAAAAGGATTCAATTTTTTTTCCATAGGTAACCTTAGAAATTCCCTAGAAAACTCCCTAGAAAAGAATGATCTACATTTATTAGCAGAAACTTTTCAAGGCTATTCCTTTTTTCACTTAACATCCTCCAAATCTATGGATTTACGCCAATTTTTGTTAATATTTTCTTCAATATAAGTACTGTTAAGTGGCATGTTCAGGGACTTCAAATCTTATTTTATGTGATGCTGAGGGAGCTTAATATATGTGCAAGACTTAGTGCTGATGGCCCAAACATGTCAGGTCTGTAACGGGCCTTTTGACCGTACAAAGTGTTCAATCTACATCTTGGGCAACATGAAGAATTTATGCAATAGTCAGGATAGAGGGATAAGAAAGGAAATCTTCACTGCAATCCATGCTTGGTGAGGAGGTTGTTCAGTACAACCATATCCATAGCACAGATATTCCATAAGGGAAGAGTGTGGCTAAAAAATTGCCAGATAGAACTGGGATGGCCTGACCTTGGATGGAAGAGCCTCAGCCCACATGTTCTGATCTGTATGAGCTCTTTATAATATGAACTCACTAAAGTACAAGGAATCAACAACTTCATTCAAATTGCCCAACAAATCTAAAAATTGATTTTCAAATTTACGCAGCTATTACAGCTATTTTTTTTAAAAGCTTGACTCAATTTTTTACACTCTAAAAGGCTGTTTATTTATCTTTTCCAAATTTGTTTTCTTGGATGGTTCTACAATCTGGAATGTAGAGAATGGGACTTCAAGCACCTTTTGGAGCAGCATCTTCTGGAATTTAGTAGATCAGTTACAGATCTAACTTTTCTTCTTCTTATCATTGAAAGTTCTCTGAATGTCAGAATTTTGGTATTCTTTAAAGAATTTTAAACATGTAGAATTTTATTAAATATGTATTTATTTCTGTTATCATCTCCACCTAGGTATTTTAACTAAGCCAAACAATGCTAGAAGAAGGTCTTCTGTTAGTTCCTTCCAATTGCATGTGGCAGATTTTTTCCCTAGTCCCTCAAACAGTTATATTTTATTAACTATTGTACCTGAGAATAGAATCAGAAACTCTAATGCTAAAGGAAAATTTATTTACCATTGTTTTCATGCATAGTCCATACTGCATATAGGAAGATGTGAATAAAATACGTGTGTCATGTTATCCATTTATTGGCTGAACAGTAGTGAAGGAGATTAGTAAAGAAACAAGGTTTTGTTCACTTTTTCATTGACACTGAATTATGTCTAAACTGTCACTCTGAGGAAAGTGGAACAAAAGAAATCTGCTCAATGAATAGCTCCTCTTTGATGTTTGTTTCAGATTCTCAATCCAAAAAGTACCCCTAAATTCATTTAAAATCTGGCACAACACACTGATGTGCTGGCAGTGCTGTACAGCCTCCACTGGCTGGTTTCACATCCAGGGATGAGCCACAAAAGTTGCCTGAATTTTCATGTGGCAAAATTGGCTTGTGCTTTTCTCCTGAGATCTTGCTGGCAGCCAAGTGGATGCAGCTTCCTTCCCTGCAGCCAGCTGGCCCACCTGGCAATTACGTGCTAAGCTGTTCCCAGGGATTTGCTGGAAACGCTTGTTAGAAATTTGCCCTGTAAGTGAGGACAGGACCAGGGTCACGTCTTTTTT